>LDKF01003398.1:3034-19996 GCA_001026735.1 Rotylenchulus reniformis | reverse complement strand
CGGTTTGAGGTTCTTGTCGATCATTAACAAATTTCTGCCAATGGTCAAAATTCCTTTAAAAAATTTAGGCAAATTTCTAAAGTATGTCATTTTTTGCCTCATTTTTTATCAGAATTTTACCTATAAATGACCAAAAAAAATCGGGAGGTGAGGGAGGAGGGTCATTCGCAGCGAATGACCAAAAAAATTCATTTTTTTTAGAATTTCACCCTGCAGGGAAGTTCCGGCGGCCTCACTTAAACAAATTTGGTTATGCCTTATGACCAGTGTTGCCGATGATCCACAATTTTCAAAATGATCTGATCCTGATCTGATCCTGGAGGTTGGTTCATCAAAAATGATCTGATCTGATCTGATCCGACCCCTTGGATCAGGATCAGATCAGATCACGTCAGATCATGATCTGGATCAGATCAGATCATGCAGGATCATGATCCAAAATTTTTTTCTGTTTTTTACCTAACATTTTTTTTTCGAAAAATCCATATTTTTTGGAAAACAATTTAATCGCTATTAACACTAATTCAATCCAAAATAATTTCTTATTGCTAAGAAAGCAGTTTTCAATTGTGTTTCTTCAACATATTGAATTGTATGTAAGTCAAAAAAAAGTCTAAGTCAAAAAAAAAAAATTAAAAAATCCGTAGGGGCTCGGGAGGAAAGGGGAAGAAAAAATCGAAAATTAAGAGGAAAAATTGACCAATTTTCGAAAGAAAAAAAACGAATTTTGACGCGGAGAAAATTTTGCGTTTTTACATATTCTTCATAAGAAAACGAGTGTTTTTTTATATAAGAAATCGAGTGTTTTTTATCTAAAAAAATTTACGAATTTTTGACCCCTTTTCTTAATGAAACAAGTTTTGCGCGGTGCCGGCGGCCCCGATAGGGGCTGCCGGAGAAATTTTTGAAAATTTGGTTCTTTTTCTTAAGAAAATTGGTCATTTTTTAGGAATTTGTTGGAAAAAATATCTTTGGGGTGCCGGCGGTCCCGATAGGGGCCGCCGGAGAAAATTTTGACGAATTTAGATCATTTTTCTTTAGAAAATTGGTCATTTTTTAATGGAATTCTGACAAAAATTAGAAAATCAGGACAAAATAAGGACTGAGGTCCAAAATCAGGACAAATCTGAGAAATCAGGACAGATGAGAACCCTATCAGGGCCGCCGGCACCTCCTAAAAAAATTTGTGGTTAAACCCTGGACATGGATACCCCCCATGCCGAAATCCTAGATCCGTCCGCACCTGGGGGTACCAGGGGGTCGATGAAACAAAAAAGCAGTTAGGCAGTCCCATAGGGGCCGCCGGAGAAAACTCCCACTTTTTCATTCAATTTCTTACGAAAATGTTTTTTTGTTTTTGTTTAAGCTAATTTTTTTGACGAAATTTTTCTGTTTTGAAGAGTGATGGCAGTCCCAATAGTCACCTGAGAAAAATTTGCAATTTTGGGCTTCTTCTTTTCAGGATTTACATCAATGCTTTTAATTTTTTTTGAAAAAAACTAAATTTTTCTTTGGATAATCGGTCGAAAATTTCATAATTTTTGCCGGAAAATTCCAAAATTTGAGTCGAAAATGACCATTTTTCAACGAAAAATTGCAAATTTTTGGATCATTTCGGATCACATGAAAAAATGATCCAAAACATGATCTGATCCTGATCCAGAGGTTTCAAAAATGATCTGATCCTGATCTGATCCGGGACCTTGGATCAGATCAGATCATGGATCAGATCATCTTGGATCATGATCTGGAGGATCATCGGCAACACTGCTTATGACTAAAGAAGTTCTTTGTGTTGGAGCCAGGGAAAATTTCGCGTTTTTAGATTCTTTTCTCAAGATATTTGACCATTTTTTGTTTAAATAATTTTTTTTCTTATTAGAATATTTCACTATATCGAGAAATGCCGGCGGCTCCGATAGGAGCCGCCGGAGAAAATTTTGAAAAATCGGAGCTATTTCTTTAAGAAAATTGATCAATTTTTTCAAAATTTTTAATTTTTCCTCCCCTTTTCCTTCGTCCCCCCGCCCCCGTGCGAATGACTTCCCCGACCCCCGTGCGAATGGCGAATGACACCCCCCTTGACCCCCCGCCCCTTGTGCATGTATGTCCGAAAGGGCCGTCGGAGAAAATTTTAACTATTTTTGACCCTTTTCTTACGAAAAGTTGGCCAATTTTTCTCTCTCCTTCTTCTCCTGGCCATTGAAAATTTTTAATTTTTCGATTTCGGAGGGGGCANGGGGGGTCAGACCCTATTTTTTCAGCGAAGTGCCAAAAAACATGCTGGCGGAGAAATTTTTTTGCTATTTTGACTTTTCAGAAAAATTGACTAGTATATTTGAAAATTTAGGCTCTTCCCTTAAGAAAATTTATCATATTTTTAAAAGAAAATTCATTTTATTGAGGGGCGGCAGCGGCGGTCCCGATAGGGGCCGCCGGAGAAAATTTTGAAAAATCAGCATGATTTTTAAAAGAAATTTGATCATTTTTTCCGGCATTATTTTTAAAGAAATTCATAGTTTTTGAGGGCCCGGCGGCCCTGATAAGGGCCGCCGGAGAAATTTTTGGAATTTTAGACCCTTTTCTTAAAGAAAATTTGATCAATTTTTTGTTTAAGTTTTTAAAATTTCACTTTATTGGGAAGAATGCCGGCGGCCCCGACAGGGGCCGCCGGAGAAAATTTTGAAAATTGAACCCTTTTTCTTAAGAAAAATTTCATTTTTCCCTTCCCCTTCACGCCTCCCCGCCCCCCAGCGACGACCCTTACCCGAGGTGCCACTTCCGAATCCCGAGTCCGGTCCGGTAATCCGGAATAATTTTCGTTCGGACCGGATCCGGTATCCGGATCCCGATTCAATCCCGACCGGATCCGGTCCGGTGCCGATCTCTAATTAAAACCTGATTTGATCACTTGAAGAACATAATTTTGTTTTGGCCCAGCCGGAAACATAAAACGGGTCCGGACATCACACCACTCCGAATGGGCTTATAATACATTCGCAGCTTTCAAAAAAATACCTATAAAAATGAGTAAGTCCAGAGAACTGGCCCTTGATTGATCCCAAGCGTGATAACTCGGCTTAATGTCACCTAGAAAAATGCTCTTGGTGTCAAAAAAATAGAGTATGAAATTAGCTACGAAATGACTCTAATAAGCCCATTTGAATTGGACTGTCTGGAATGTTATGGCCAACAAATAATTTTGGTCAACTTCATTGTTTTTAGCTGCAGTTTTTTTGGCAATGTATCAATTTGGATGGGATTAAGCTGATTTTGTAGCCCTCGCTCCAGAACAAAAATTTGGGTGTTTCGGATTTCGATTGAGTAACAAGTCTTTATTTAAATTGAAATTTTTTTTTGAATATAATCGTGTTTTTGGAGCCCATTATGGCGGAAACCGTTTTACTAAGTACATTGATATTACTGGATTTTGAAGCGTTTCCTCGAGCCAACCGGATGGAGAACAATTTGTAGTTGCAGGGCAAACTCCGTTGCTATCATTGTGGTCCATTTTGTAGTGATAATAATTGGTAAAAAGTTCCTTAAATTTGTAAATTCGACAAAAATCAGGCACCTACCGGAGAGAGAAGGTCATTTAAAAATAAAATTTAAAATTTCTCGATCTTAGGGGGGTGAAACCAGGTTCACTGGCTTAAAATTAGGGATTTTTCGCAAAAATCCGTAACCCAAAAATCCCGGAATTCCCTGCCCTGCTGATGCATAAGTCGACATTATTCTCTTGTTCATTATTTAACGCATTCGCTTCATAAATTTGAGTAGCTAAAATAAAAGTTTGAATTTCTGGAGTTTTGCGTTTAATTTTATTATTATTTCAGCAATGCCTTCTGCCAACAGCCACAACCTGCACTCACCCCAAATTCATCACTTGCCGATTCACACTTCTAATAGTTTTTTTTTGTATTTTTCTACCTTTTTGAATAAAGAATTAATGTATCATATGTTATAGTCGATGTCTTAACAAGGGGTGGGTCAGACTCATAGGTGTGCAAGGGGGGTCGACCTCTAAATACATGAAATTCTTCACAATGCTGACCAAAAAATTGAGCAAATTTCTTAAGAAATCGGTCCAAAATTCCAACATTTTCTCCGACGGTCCCCTATCGGGACCGCCGGTACCCCTCAATAGTGATAAGCAAAAAAAAATTGTATAAAATTCTTAGAAAATTGCATAGAATGGACCATTGTTCTTTCCGGAATTTTTCTGTAAATTCGATCCTTGGACTTGGAAAACCGTTCCTTCAGCAAATTTGAAATCTCAAAAAATAATCTTAGGTATATTTTGATTACATATATACTAATCTACGATTCTAAATTGAAAAATCTTTAAATATGTGATCCATGAGAAAACTTGACTGATTGTTTAACAGGTGCTACGTTATTAAAAAATTAAGAATGGGCGTTACAAAAAAATGTCCTGGCACCCTTCCAAATCATCTCTTCAGGCTCCTTCAGGCTCCTCTTCCTCTCGTTTTTGTTCCTTGGTATACCTCGGCAAGGGGAAGATCGACTCGAGTTGCGAGTGAATGGGGGCGAGGGGGTGGGAAATGGTCGATTTTTTAGCAAAAATTTACTTCCTGGAGCAATAAATTTTTTTTTTGAAAAATTGGCGATTTTTCGTTTTGAAATTGGTCTAATTTTGCCAAAAATCACTTTTTAGGTTTTTTCTTCAAAAAGTTGCTATTTTTCATCTGCGAATTGGTCTTCAGGCAGAATCTCATTCAGGCAGAATCTTGCGGACTGAAACTTGCGGACGGCAAACAAAAATCAAGAAAATAAAAATAATAATATTAAATAAAAAATTGAAATTCCTGCTGGGGAGTTTTCATGGGTGCTGAACCCGAATCTGATCTAGAGAAATCTATGATTTTTGAATCACTTGATTTTTCTGTTAGACCTTTGATCCTTCGAGTAAAAACATTTCAAATTGAATTTAAGGGTGGCCCAACTTAAATGATCATCTTTTGAAATATTGTTGTTATAACACGAGCGAAGTAAAAAGATGCTTTAGTAATTTTAAATTAAAATCGAAAAATTCCATTTTATTAGTATTGATAGGTGCAACTAAAAATTAGAAAGCTAGATGTAATGTAGCTTGGAGTGAAAATCATTTGATTTTGTTTATTTTCTTGATTTATGTTTGCCGTCCGCAAAATTCGGTCCGCAAGTTTTGGTACACCCTTTAAAAATAGACCACTTCACAAAAGGGTAGGGTCCGGCAGTCCCGATAGGGCCGCCGGAAATTTTTTTTTTGAGGATTTGGACTTATTAAAGAAAATTTTTTTACCCCACTTCGCAACCCCCGCCCCCCTCCTCTGCGAATTTCCTCCTCAGAGTTAAGTGGGGGAGGGTTTGACCCTCCTATATTGTACCGGTGCTGACTCGTTGTCCAAAAACGCAAATGTTCTCGGAGTGTTCAAGGTGTTCAAAAGTAAAACATAAAATTATTTTTCTTAATTTAATTATTTTTAAATTATGGTATTTTTTTTTATTAATGCAGTCGATTTTTTTTTTCAAAAATTTTATGTGCAATGTCAGAAAAACTCAAAAATCCTCTCAGAGACCAAAAACGCTCATTTAAAAAAAATGATAAACTTCAATTTTCAGGAGTCTTAACATGAAATTCGAATCTTGACATTACCCTAAAAAATCGAAAAATGTACCTCATATTGTACACAAGCTTTTGGTAAAAATTATTAAAGCCTAATTAAATATAGCTAATTATTCGGTGTGACATTTTGAGATAAAAATATATTTTTTCACTGCATTAATTAAAAATAATAATTTAAAAAATAAATAAAAATCAAGGCACGTATTGTACCAAAAAATCACACATAGGTAAAGATGACCCTTAAAGTTTTTTTTAAATGTTTAGCTGGTATATTTATTAGGTGGTGGTGATATTGGTTGTACGACATTTGCGGCTCTCTATAACTCGGTTAAAAACAAACCTAGAGAAATGGTTTTGATCTGTCAAAAATAGAGTTTTGTAGCCAATACCCCTTATTGTCGAATCCTGCCCCCTTAATACCCCCCTACCATATATCATCATTCACTTCCATGGACCAAACATCCGTCAGTCGGATTTATACGAACAACGAATTAACTAATGGTCCCCCGCCCTCTAATAAGCGGATCACTCGCGTCAGTTGACCTTCGTTTTCCTGGTAAATCTTTCGTAGGGATCAGGATGGATGAAGAAAGTAATTTTGCAAATGTTTTCTTGGTATCAAAAAGGTCAAAAACGTGTGGATGAGTGAGTCATTTTGCCAAAAAGTGTCAGATGGGCGAATGTGCGAAATGTCTAAATGATAAATCGGTAAACAAATAGACTTTTTTTTAGCATTTTTTTTTGATACGATTAGGTCATAAAAACATTTTTGATTAAATGATCTACAAATCGAAATTTGTCGGAGAATTTGTGAGTTATACCCATGAAAAGAAGGTATCAAAATCCGAACCATCGATCAAACCTTTTTATCGCTGTTTACCCCGAAACTAGGGTAAATGGTAAATGGCACCTTTTTTTTTACTCTATCGTTTTGCCCCATTTTTGGGGGGTAACTCTGCCCGGTGCCATTTGCTCGGGTAAACAACCTCACTTTTTATTCTACGGCCCGGGACTTCATCAGCGGCGATTGTAGTAATTATAATTAGGACAGCTTCTCTTGGGTTTACACCTGCTTCAACAGAAATCTAATAAGCCTTTTCGTTTGCCAGAGGTGCCAATCAGTGTGGGGAAAAGCTCCGGCTCCGATTGAAACTCCGCTCCGGAGCTGGAGCCGGAGCCGCCGGAGACGGAACTAAACTCGGAACCATTTTTTTCTGGGGGAGGTGGAGCCGGAGCTCGGAGCTTTTTTCCTATGGATCTGGAGCCAAAAATTTTGAAGGTCGGATCTGAAATTTTTTGAACCCGGAGCCGGAGCCAAAAATTGTGATTTTCCCAATACTGATGCCAAGCACATGGATGGGACAACCCCCCCCCCCCATAAAGTGCTGTTGTGCCAGCCGATCAACGGCCAACGACACGGGGTAGACCCCATGGCACGTAAAACATGCACCAGCAGAGGAGGGGGCGATGGCTTGGTCCATGCAGTCGGCTGTTGGACTCGGATGCCCGAAATTACCGAAAGTAAGACAATCAAAGTGAGCACCGATCATTAAACCCTTTCGGATTTATTTGTCATACAGCCCATCTACTGATTCCTGTGGATCTGCCTTATTAGAAGAAAAGCGATAGACCCAGCCCGTTGGGAAGGCATGGTTGAACTCTATCTACTCTATGCTCTACCCTGTGGCTTAATTTTCAACTTGCATAGAGAAGAATTTTTTGGATGGAATAACAAATTTATTTGATACTTATGGAGAAAGGCTCATTTAGGTAATTTACTGAAGTCTCGGCCTCGGGTCTCGAGTCGAGACTTTCTCGGTTTTTTGGGTCTCGGTCTCGAGTCTCGGGATGAAATATCGGTCTCCGTCTCATTTCTCGAATCTCGTGCAATTTGGGTCTCGAGCATCACTACTAAATGGTGGACTTTTTGAAGATTTTAGCGCCTGAATGACCAACTTCTATTGATGTGTGTGTGCCCTTTTCTAATTCATGCCCTTTATTGGTATTTCTGTCCCTTGATACCTGCCATATATACCGTATATCAGAGATCGTATCTGTCCTTATTTATAAGATTTGTCCTTATTTTGGGGGTCCCAATCTTACAAAATTAAAATGTCCTTATTTGTAAGATTTGTCCTTATTTTCGACCTATGTCCTTATTTTGTCCTTATTTTTGAGATTTTGAGAAATTTATTCAAAAAATGACCAATTTTCTTAAGAAAAAAGGTATAAATTTCAAAATTTTCTCCGGCCGCCCCTATCGGGACGGCCGAGCACCCTATACAATGAATTTTCTTGAAAATATGACCAGAAAATAGCCGAAAATTCGCAAAATTTTCTCGCCGGTACCCCATACAACGAATTTTCTCCCAAAAAATACCTTAAAAATTGATCAATTTTTCTGAAAAACGTCGAAATATTAAAAATTTTCTCCGGTGCCGAAACCAAAAAATGATTAATTTTCTTAAGAAAATGGCCTAAAATTCTCAAAATTTTCTCCGGCGGCCCCTATCGGGACCGCCGCTTCCCCCCCCCCCGTAAAATAATTTTTGCAAAAAGGCAGAAAATAAGGTCTGCGAAAAAAAAAGAATTCTATGGTTTTTCTGATTAAAAACAACAAATTGCTCATGGAAATTGTCGGTGGTGAAAAATATGATGCATAAAATTGATTATATTTTTAAATTTTGATTTTTAAAAAGTGTCCTTATTTTGGAGGAATTTCCCCAGTGAAATCCTTATTTTTGGCTCTTTATGTCCTTATTTTTGAAAATTTTCGATACGATCTCTGCCGTATATCATTCACATTCCACGAAACAAACAAAAAAAATTGGATTTATATGAAGTGAATTAGCTAATTGGTGTTGTCTCACTTTCTGAAGCGGATCAGCACTTGACCTTCTTTTCCTGATAAGTGATAAATCGGGATACCAAAAAGGTCAAAAACACTCTGATGAGTAAATTTGCCAAGAGTACCAAGATGGACGAAGATGCGAAATGACAAAATGACGAAAAACTAAATGAGTTATTAATAAATAGCAAAATTAAATATTGGAAGGTATTAATGATTGAGTTTACGACTCATGAAAATTTTATTGGAACTTTTTTAGATCGGCTTAATGGTTCTGAACATGTGGCGTAACAGGTTTTCTGAACTTTGAAAATTATAGACACAAATTCGAAAAGTCGAACGATTTTTTAAAAATTAATTTTTGGATTCAGCGTTTCATTCCTCACACAAAAAGGTCAAACGCAGCCTTTGCAATGATTCGATGATTATTTTTCAAAATTTTAATTTTATTTAAAATCTAAATTAAATAATGCTCGGAAATTTTTGCGATAACCAATGGAACAAGACCAAAATAGAATTTTAGAAAAACTCTAAAGCTCATATCCCATGGGAAATTCTTGGCAAATATACATGTTGCTTGTTAGTTAATTAATTAATTTGTGGCTTTTATTCCCCCATATCTTTAAAGCTAATAAGCATTCCAAGTGCACTTTGCTCCTCTATTTCCAGAAAAAATTTAAATTAGACACATTTTTTGTGAAAATTTCGGAAAAATTTCCGATTATTTGAACATATTATTTTTTAAAAAGACCTAATAAGAAGAAAAATTTTAAATTTTATTTTTAAATGACCTTCTCTCTCCGGTAGGTGCCTGATTTTTGTCGAATTTACAAATTTAAGGAACTTTTTACCAATTATTATCACTACAAAATGGACCACAATGATAGCAACGGAGTTTGCCCTGCAACTACAAATTGTTCTCCATCCGGTTGGCTCGAGGAAACGCTTCAAAATCCAGTAATATCAATGTACTTAGTAAAACGGTTTCCGCCATAATGGGCTCCAAAAACACGATTATATTCAAAAAAAAATTTCAATTTAAATAAAGACTTGTTACTCAATCGAAATCCGAAACACCCAAATTTTTGTTCTGGAGCGAGGGCTACAAAATCAGCTTAATCCCATCCAAATTGATACATTGCCAAAAAAACTGCAGCTAAAAACAATGAAGTTGACCAAAATTATTTGTTGGCCATAACATTCCAGACAGTCCAATTCAAATGGGCTTATTAGAGTCATTTCGTAGCTAATTTCATACTCTATTTTTTTGACACCAAGAGCATTTTTCTAGGTGACATTAAGCCGAGTTATCACGCTTGGGATCAATCAAGGGCCAGTTCTCTGGACTTACTCATTTTTATAGGTATTTTTTTGAAAGCTGCGAATGTATTATAAGCCCATTCGGAGTGGTGTGATGTCCGGACCCGTTTTATGTTTCCGGCTGGGCCAAAACAAAATTATGTTCTTCAAGTGATCAAATCAGGTTTTAATTAGAGATCGGCACCGGACCGGATCCGGTCGGGATTGAATCGGGATCCGGATACCGGATCCGGTCCGAACGAAAATTATTCCGGATTACCGGACCGGACTCGGGATTCGGAAGTGGCACCTCGGGTAAGGGTCGTCGCTGGGGGGCGGGGAGGCGTGAAGGGGAAGGGAAAAATGAAATTTTTCTTAAGAAAAAGGGTTCAATTTTCAAAATTTTCTCCGGCGGCCCCTGTCGGGGCCGCCGGCATTCTTCCCAATAAAGTGAAATTTTAAAAACTTAAACAAAAAATTGATCAAATTTTCTTTAAGAAAAGGGTCTAAAATTCCAAAAATTTCTCCGGCGGCCCTTATCAGGGCCGCCGGGCCCTCAAAAACTATGAATTTCTTTAAAAATAATGCCGGAAAAAATGATCAAATTTCTTTTAAAAATCATGCTGATTTTTCAAAATTTTCTCCGGCGGCCCCTATCGGGACCGCCGCTGCCGCCCCTCAATAAAATGAATTTTCTTTTAAAAATATGATAAATTTTCTTAAGGGAAGAGCCTAAATTTTCAAATATACTAGTCAATTTTTCTGAAAAGTCAAAATAGCAAAAAAATTTCTCCGCCAGCATGTTTTTTGGCACTTCGCTGCAGGCCCCCGCGTTGACCCCCCCCCCCTTGACGAGGTATGAGCGGAACGGGTCGGCTCCTGCAACAAGCGTAGCCAGCGAGCAACTTTTCTCTACCGTGCGCGACATATATGATTACCGTCGTTCGAGATTGCGCCCCCGCAAAGCTGAAATGCTTATTTTCCTCAATCGCATTCTCCTGTTGATCAATTACAAATATTAGCTCATCAATTTTATTAATTTTTTGTTATTTAAATTACTTTTTTTGCGGGATTAAAAAGATATATCATTTTTCCATCTCAATCCCGGTCCGGATCGGGATCCCGAAAAAAGAAATTCCGGATTGAAACCGGACCTGGATTGAATCAGGATCCGGATACCGGATCCGGTCCGAACAAAATTGGATTTTTTCGGGATTGAAACCGGACCTGGATTGAATCGGGATCCGGACACCGGATCCGGTCCGACCCTCAGCGCCGATCTCTAGTTTTAATACCTTTTTCAGATCGATCAGGCCCTGATCTGCTTGTCGATCATTGCGATTTTAGCCAACATTTTGGTGTGCTTCTGCGCCTGCCGCCTCTTCTTCACCCGCAACAGGGACACTATCCACATTTACATTGCCAGCATGACCATGGGCGACCTGGTTGTAGGTAAATTTCCATAAAAAATTAAAAAATTATATTTTTTTGCTTGGTCTAATTATCCAATTATAGCTTGCACCAATTCGGTGCTATATGCAATTTGCTCCGAAAGAGCCAAAATGTGGCCATGCAATCTAGAATTTTTTAAACCTTACCACTCCACAACTATGTATGAAGAGCAAAAAGACATGCAGAATTTTATGTTCTATCTCTTGGCCATTTTATTTTGTCCTGGATTTCTCTGAAAAGGTTCGAAAGTTCTCTTTAAGAACCTTTTTTTTTAATTTCAAAAATTCAAAAAAATTAAAAACTACAAAAGCAAAAGAACGAGCTGACCATATTTTGGCACCTTCGGGACAAACGACATGTATCAAAAAATATTGTTTTGGCCTAGCAAGTGAATAAAAATTTGTCTTTTGTTCAACATGGCGGTTTTTAAATGTCCTAGCTCCGAATCCAGATCCCGCCGGCGGCTGGCTTTAACTTTGTTTTTTCCCCCGGATTTCAGTGTCCTGCCAAGTGTTCGAATCCCTGGACAGCCGTCGGCCTCTCCTGGGCCTCGTCCCCTGTGTCCTGGTCTACCTTCTCGGCCTGGTCGGCATTGCCGTCTCCGCCTGCTCCCTGGTGCTGCTCAACGGCGACAAGCTGCTCTTCTTCAACTTTCCCCTCTACTACCGGGCCATCAAATCCGTGGGCCGGGCACTCAAAATGTGTGCCCTGGTGTGGCTCAGCTCTGTCGGGTAAAAAAACTGAAAAATAGGAATAAGAACATCAAACGTCAGAAAAAAATTTAAAATTTCTTTCTAATAAGATAATCAAATTTCAAAAATTCCCGGTGGCACCTTCCATGGCTCATTACGAGAGGGGAAGCGGAATTTATCTCCCTGTCTAGATTCTGGGTTTTCAGTCAATTAGAAAAAACAATTTTTTGTCAAACAATAATAATTTTAATGAGATTTTTTGCAGCTTTTTTATTTTTAGTGTGACTGCTTACTTCTGGATCGCTGATATCGTGCGAATCCGAGACCCTACCAAATGCGAAATGACAGTAAGATATTTTTTATATTTTTTCCCTATCCAGGGTCCAAAAGACCTATTCAGACCAAAAAATCAGGCCTACTTTTCTGTATATATTAGGTTTTCTAAAATTTTGACCACTAAATTTTTGTAGGGATTTTTAATGGATCTCGAAAGTAGAACTTATAATTTTTACAAATTTTCGCTTCACAAAAAATTATTTTTGTAGGTGAATTTCGAGTTCGCGCCCGGCCGGGCCCACTACTATACCCTGTTCATGGCCTTTTTCTGCGTATGCCCGATTGGCTCCTCCCTGGTCGTCAGCTGCTACTTGCTCCGACTGATGCACATCAAACGGAACATTGTGAACAATCCGGCTGGGCCGAAAGAGACCACCAGCCAGGCACCAGCGTTCAGCAACAAAGTATGTATCAAAATCATGAGTTTTTCGATGGGTTTCAAAAAAAGTGGGGCAGCAAGCGGGTTTTCTTCATTATCAGGGCTAGCAAAAAAGTGTAATCAGATATTTGATACCATTTATAGAAAGTCATCATACAAAGTCAGGCTCGAAATCTATCCGAATTTAAGTTTTTCGGATAGATATAATGCGGGTTCACTATTATATACAATTAATAATAAAATTCCTGTTACGTTCATCAATGTTAAAAGAGCTCGAAAACAGGGAAATGTGCATGGATGAAAAAGGGGGAATTCCCCTCGTCGATTCTCGAACATCCTGTAAAATTTAGTGTTAGGGTTTAAAAGTAAGAGAAAATGCTTGCGTTAACAAATTCGAAAATTTTTTTCCATATGGCACTATATATAGAAGCCGGCGGCACTTCTTATGTTTTTTAGATAAAAATGTTTAAAAATATAAATGCTATTACTATTTTTCTTATTCTCGGACAGCTGAATTGTCAATTTTTTTGGGGGGGGGGGGTGGGGGGAGAGAGCATCACGACACTTCCCTCACAAATCTTTATAATCCTGCGCATTCTAACTTTCATAAATTTTGTAAATATTGTTTTTTCTTTCAAATTTATTATTCCTCCTCCGTCGATGGGGTCGTTTAGGTGCGTTCCCTGGCCTTCATCTTCACCACCACCGTCTGGACCGCCCTTTCGCTTCTTCCCTACCGTATACTGATGCTCTATTGGATGTACGTGGTGGATGTGCCGGACATTTGTGCCAACCATTGTCGGTGGTTGGACTGGCTGTACCAAGCAGCCTGGGCACTGGTCATCCTGCTCAAACTCAACCCGGTGAGTACCATAATTGGATTTTTGATGGGTTGCAAAATTTTATTATCATAATTTTTAGGCGAAAATTAACTTTTTAAAAGTGGAATTAAATAGCAAAGGAAGTTAGAGAAGCCCTAGAAGAGGACACCATGAGTACGTGTCGAGATTGATCTGGATTCGGAATGCCCTATGTTCCTAGATCGATTTCTAGTAGAGCTTTTTTTTTCGAGAATATGGAAACTAGATTCATGAACATCATTTAAATCGAAAATTTTGTTAAATTTGGCAGCAATTTTGAAAACCCATAGAAATTCCATAATTTAATCTAAAATTTTTATGTTATGTCAAACAAGCTGAGTTATAGGATTGGGACACTAAAATAGGGTTTACAATGCTGCTTTCTGCATCTGCGTTGGTTGCAGCAGCCAGACGCAGAACGCAGCTGTGTTACGATAAAAATTGGGCGTCGATTTTTTTTTCGACTGTAAATTCGGTCAGAGAAGGTTCGGAATTCTCTCGATTATCTACGCTGAATTTAACAATGCTGCGGCAGATTTTCTGCATTTTGCTGCTGCGGCTAGACGCAGAATGGAGAAGTGTTTCCAATGTTGCGTTTTGTTGCAAAAGGTAGCCGAAGCAGCAAAACGCAGAAAATTTGCCGAGGCATTGTAAACACACCTGCACTGCGTTTGCAGCAGAATGCAGCAAAAAACGCAGCATTGGAAACATAGCTTAAGAACTCAAGTGTCCTATTTCATGTAGCAAAATCCATTTGGACTGCTTACAGTTTTTAACGGTGCTAGGACGTTAAAAAAATCGCCAATGTGGGCTTTTAAAAAATATCGTCAATCTGGCCAGTCTGGCCGAAAACTTTTTTGTTAGACCAGTTAGACCAAAAGTATAAAAAGCAAAAATGTGCAGAATTTTATGCTGATTCGAATGATATTTTTATTTTTTCGAAATTCGGCCAAAAATTTCGAAATTTTCCGGAAATACCGAAAAATAGAGTTTTTAGGGAATATTTCGAACTTTTTGGCCGAATTTCGAAAAAAATAAAAATATCATTCGAATCAGCATAAAATTCTGCACCTTTTTGCTTTTTATACTTTTGGTCTAACAAAAAAGTTTTCGGCCAGACTGACCACATTGGCGATATTTTTTTTTAACGTCCCAGCACCTTTTTAACAATAATTATATTTTTTCCTCCATCTACATCTTATGCAACTTCGATAAAAATAATTCAGATTGTGAACCCGTTCATCACGGCCATCATCTACCATCCATACCGGAATGAAATGGCCAAGCGGATCCCGATTGTGTTGCACTCCCACCACTCGTCCTCATCCACCGCCACCACACCACGGACCAGACGCACAACCTTCAACACCACCGATCATTGATCAATGATCATTTACCCATTTTTATGGTAAAAATCGAACTAATTTTGTCCGGCCATTTGCTCGGCATTTGTGATAACTCGATGTAAAAAAATATTGAAAAAACTTTGCCATAAAATGAGTATAATAAACTCATTCAGACTTTTTGCTTTTTAAAAAAAAATTAGAAGTATGGCCCCTCTCACCCGTTAACAGGAAAGTAATGGGATTTTGGGGGTTGGTTAGCAGTCAATTAAGTTTGTCTAAGTTTACCTCATTTTTCATTATATGTAATGTTCTATGATTATTCATTCTTCGAAATTTACAACATTTTTTAGCACAAAGATTTCTTGATTATCCATATAATTTCTTGCCTAATTATTAGACCAGCGCCCCATATTTTTTGCGATAAAAAAGCCTAAGGCAATTACTTATCATCTTATCAAAACTTTGAATCTTCCAACTCAACTCACTCTTTTTACGACAATTTTATCATTATTTTACAGTGTAAGAGGTCACCAATATACTAGTGGGCAATGAGGCGGGCATATGTAAGGGGCAATCCGTCAAAAACTTTAGCATATTTCGCCTCAAACCTTGGGAATGGCTTTGGGTCATACATATTCATTCATTCATTCATTCCATGAAGAATGGAGTCATCATTCTTCTGGCGCCATAATTATTAATAGGGCTCGGAAAAATACCGATATCGATATTTTTGCAGAGGCTCAGAACGGCCTGAAATTCAAAGTGTTTTAGTAGAGTTCAAAATTTTGAGAAAACACGTACTAGTGTTAAGTACCAGTAGTCAGGTGGGACACGTATAACGTAGTCACGTGGTAAGAACACGTGAAAGTACGGTACGTGAGTTAGCACGTGTCGTCAAAAAACACAAGTAGAATGCATCACGTACTTCATGGTTCGTGCGCGTAATACAGGAAATTTTCTGAAAAAACGTACCATTGTCACGTACCATACGCGAGTATTACACGTATAACTTAGTCACGTACTAAAAGCTTTTCTCCGGTATTTTATATTTTATGCCGGCATTTCGGTATTTTCACCGATATTTTCGTACCTATTTTGCCATTTTTGGAAATTCTTAAATCCAACAATTTTCAATTAATTTTTTTTGAAAATATTTTATAATTTTAATTTTCAAAAAAAAAATTCTAAAAAATTTCCATTTTTTATTCCAAATAGAAATTTTTTATTCATCTTTTTGGCCAGTTTTCTCCAAGTAAAAGCTAGAAATGTTCCTTATTTGCAATTTCAACCAAGAATAATTTTTTTAAAATTTTTTTTGTAAGACTTCTCAGAAGTTTCTCCATATTTTTATTTTTATTTTTTTAATCTGAAAATTGAAAATTTCAAAAATTTTCAATTTTAAGCTTTTAAAATCCAAAATTTTCAAATCTCAATGGAACCAATCGACCATCGCAAAATGTCAATGTATAAAAGTTGGCTCAGCGACGACTGTTCACATGGTTATCAGGAAATGGAACAGGCAAGTCCGAAACTAAATTATTTTTGTAGAAAAACGCCATCAAGATTACCCGACATTTGCTCCCCTCAGCGGAAACGACATTTGCGCCCCAAAATTTTCTTAGGTGCAAACTTTTTTCAAAAAATTTTTTAACTCAAAAGTTTTTTCAAAAAAAAAATTTTAGCCCAAAAATTTCTTAGGCGCGAAATTTTTTTTCAAAAAAATTTTGTAACCCAAAAATTTCTTAGATGCAAAATTTTTCTAATTTTTCGTAAAAATTTTCAGACTAGATACATTAGTACGCCGTTAAAAGTTTGTTTTTGAATTTTGGAATTATTTTTTAATTTTTTTGGGTCGGGCGCAAATGTCGTTTTGGCTGAGGAGCACAAATGTCGGGGGCGCAAATGTCGGAACACGCGCCATCAAACCCATTTTTACCATCTAAAACAACCTAAATAAAAAATTGGTTTTAAAAAATCGGCATTTCGACATATAGACTTTTTCGAATTGGAAACGACCTCGAAAAACCCCTGTATAGTGATTTTTGGAAAAAATTCATTTTTATTTTGGGCGCAAACTCCACCATTGCCTATATGCGTGTCACGACATTTGCCCCCCCCCCC
>LDKF01003395.1:17878-39676 GCA_001026735.1 Rotylenchulus reniformis | reverse complement strand
ATGCGCGTCAGAAAAGTCCGGCAATCTCTTTTGAAAAAATGGTCTTGAAGCGATTGTTTTGTTTGCAAAGAATAAATCTCCGCGCGATCACAAATTGTGAGGAATGAACATCGTAAAAGGTATTTATATGGACTAGGTGGTAGGACACGCCCACTCTCAGGAGGGACACGCCTATTCGAAGTCAGAGTGGTCTTTGAATCCAGTGAAATAAAATGAAGAAACAGAGGCAAGGAGAAGAGAGAACAGAAGCGCCAAACGCATTCGGACTAATCGTTTCGAGGCCAAATTCGAAACTAAGGGAGCTCTAGATTACCGGACTCTTCTGACGCGGTTTTTATATGTATTGGTGCTATGTCTTACAGAAAAATATGACAAAATTGGTAAATGGGCATTTCACCACAGTAATTTGCACCTAATATCTTTTAGAAACAAATTTATATAATTATCTTTCTCTCAAACGAAAAGTATCACAGCTGCATTAAAGTTGGCAATCCTTACTTATTGCGGTCCCGAAAATTAAAATTATTTTTTTCTTTGAAAACCTACATTTTGGGGGTTTTCGAGGGCGCTGAACACGAATCTGAACTCCGTTTCGTCATATATACAATGTTAGACATGTTTAACACATCCCTACCATGATTTTCTCATATATCCAAAATCTCATTTTTAACTTTGAATCGAATAAAAATGGATCTTTTTACACTTAATCCAAATTTAAATTGATCTGAAATGACTTGGTAAGGTTGTCTGACAATAATCTTGGTAACAATTGATCAATTTTATCAGATCCTGATATTTTTCCATTAATTTCGTGCTTTTACCTTTCACAATATTAGTTACATTGCTTTAACAAAGCATTTTTAAGTATCTTGACAATCTTGGTAAGGGATATGTTAAACATGTCTAACATTGTAATATATGACGAAACGGAGTTCAGATTCGTGTTCAGCGCCCTCGAAAACCCCCAAAATGTAAGTTTTCAAAGAAAAAAATAATTTTAATTTTCGGGACCGCAATAAGTAAGGATTGCCTTAAAGTTTGTTCAAATTGGCCAGGTAAATAAAAAGTTATGGCCAAAATGGACGTTTTTGGTCATTTTTACGGCATCTTCGCAATAACTTCTTAATTACTCGGCAAAATTTAAAATTTAAAAAGGGTTTATCTAAACTGGTTTAAAAGGTGGCCGTTACAAAAAAGGCCAAAATGGACGTTACAAAAAAAGTGCCAAACACCAATACGTTCTCCAAAAACTTCGACATTTTCGGCGGAAATTTCGACTTTTTGTTCGAATTTCGATAAAATAAAAAACCAGAAGAGAGAGCATAAAATTCTGCACGATTTCACCTTTTATATTTTTGGTCAAGCAAAAGTCAAAAAAAAGTTTTTGGAGAACCTATTGGGGTTTGGCACTTTTTTCGTAACGCCCATTTTGGCATTTTTTTTGTAATTGTAACGACATAGCACCGTTTAAAACCCCGGTTTTTGTTTTCCGGGTTCTTGGTCAGAAAACTAGGTTTTCGGTTCGATTAACACCGTTCTGGATCAACCCTTTATTATACTCACCCCATTTGTGAATTCGCCTTCCGACCCAATCCCTTGTCTAAATATATTCCAAATATTTCATTTTTGCCCTAATAGAATCAGATATTGGAGGGCGCATTCAAGAATCAACACTATCTGACCAGTTTACAACGACAATCATTGGCGGAAGCGACTGATTTGAGCGAGGAGCAAGTCAAGACTTGGTTCGAGAACCGACGAAAGCAGGTAAGTAGTAGCAGGATGGGAAATTTATTTGATATCAAAAGGACTAAACTTGTAGTGAATATAATGTATGCGTATGTTATAGACGATGTTGTTTTTCAGCCGATGTCGACATCGGCTAGCCGATATCGTTTCGGTGATCCGAACATGCCAAACATTGCACTTTTCAAATGTAAATCCAAGAAAAAAACATCAAACCATTAGTTGGAAAGTGTTCAACAAACTCTGACAGTTTCAAATCATTTGGTTCATCCGAATATGGTCAAATACAGTATCAACTTGATAAAAAGCCACGGATGTTTTTTTTGACCATATTCGGATCAACTGTTTTTTGGAACTTTTAGAATTGTTGTATTAGACCCACAAGCAAAAAGTTTGGATAATTGGCTTTTGGTTTCAAAGATATTCGACTTCCATATTTAGCAAATGTTTAGTTCACCGATGCGCAATCGGCTAGCCGAAGGCGCATTCGGCTGAAAATGCGATAGCAACTTTGACACAATATTGCACTTTAAAATGCAAAAAGGACAGTCAAATGAGTCCATTCATTTTCATAAAATTGAATAAATTAACAATAGATTTTTCATTTCCCATGGAAAATAATCTCAATTATTATTTTTTTTCAGTGGAAGACGCGGTGGCTCCCGGCGGAAGTTCAGGGCCAAGACGGGGTCTGATTTGGGTCTGGTTCAGCTTGGCCAACTGGAATGTTTTTATATATTTGTCTTAGATCGAGATCACTGGGTTGCATGAGTGAATGGGTTTTTAGCTTGTTTTTAATAATTCCTCTAGCGATTGTTCCGAATAATGTTTCCATTGACTGTTCTGATTTCTTTTATACAGCCAGACGTATTTGTTCCATTCATTTAATCATTTTGATGGTTTGTCTTGATAAATTTGAACATATTGATCCAATTATTATATTTTGAAATAGTAAAGATATGATTTTTCTGGGCCCCGGACTCGACTGGGTCTCGTCCGGTGCTGCCAGTAAATAATGAAAAAGATGTCTGAGACCGAGCTTCCAAAACCTGGGAGGTCAGGGAAGTCAGAGCTCCGAGGGTAACCGGGATCGGAATCACCGTTTCCGGTGCCCAAGTCCCTTGGCCTGGCTTCGAGCTGGCGCTGGGCCCACGAGGAACCCGCTCTTGGCCGACCACCGAATGTCGCTCCTTTCCCAGGATGGCGTGGGGACAACCGTGAGCGTTATGGGCGCCACTCACCGGCACCCCAGAGGCCGCCCCGGAACGGAGCATGAACACTCGAGCCTCCTCGTTCCCGTCCTTAGCATCCGTCGCGCAGTGATCAGCGTGCTGATCAGGTCCACTCCCAGTGGTCAACTTCACCAACTCTCCCAGTGTGTTCGGGCGAGCGGTACCTTCGAATTTGGAAAGCATGCTTCTGGGCATGACCTCTGATCCCTTGCCTGGAAGGCCAGGTTCCGTCCCTTCATCCCCGAAGTACTGCTCGAACTTCTTGGGGAAGGCCTTTTCCTCACTCAGAGGCCCGCCGGCCACGGATGTGGCGCCCTTGGGCGATAGTGGCGGGTTCGTCTGAGACGATGTGTGAGTTTTCTTAAGGCTTTCGGAGCTGAGCTCCCCTTGAAATGGGGTTGCCCCCGGGGCCACTTTTGTGGCGCCCTTGGGCGATAGCGGCGTGTCCATCTGAGATGGGTGATGTGTCAACTTAAGGCTTTCGGCACTGAGTGCCCCTTGTAAATCGGAGCTCGATCTCCCGTCTCTGGCTTCTCGCCAGGACCGGATCTGGTCGGCTTCCCTCTGAAACCATCGAGCCTTCTCCTCCTTCGACCAAAGGATGTCGAACTTGACGCGATCAGGACTGAGTCCGATCGGCGATTCGCCGGGGTTTCCCCCGGGTCCCTTCTCTCCTGGACAGGGTCCAGCTCGCGGGCGAGATCGGGGAATTAAATCCCCGTTCGCCTCCATCCACTGAACGCACATGGCGTTGGTCCACCACATTTGTGGCTCGTCGCGTTCGGGACTGAGTCCCACTCGCAAAGTTTTGGGTTTGTTTACGCTTTCGGCACTGAGTGCCACCTGNTCCTCATGGCTCTTTCGGCCAAGTCCGCTGCTCTCCCCCCGTTCCGAAACACCCTTATGGCATCCTACCCGGACGTCGGATACGGCGAGAGAGCCCCCACGGCTCAGCTTCTCAGCTCCATAGGCGCGGTTGTTCGTCACTGAAGACATGATGAAATGTTAGAAGAGCTTTGTTGTCGCGTTGTCGAACTCAAACTTAGAATGACTCCTGGAAAAGGATCCTTTCCCTTCCTTCTGGCTGCCTTTTATGTCGCCAGAGGCACCCCGCGGTCGGGTGAGCCCATTCCGCTGGTCAGAGAGCCGGCGGCTATTGGCTGCAGCCAACCGTCTGACTGTTTGTCAACACTATTTCCGCTGTCCCTTCCTCTCTCGCCTTTCAAAGGCGCGGAGTGTTTGTTTGTTCACCCACGCCATTCACGCAATGGCGTGGGGTCCACAGCAATTTGAATTGCTGTCCAGCCGGGGAAAAGTGCGAGCGCGCGGAGATTAAGGAATTGCGGAGATTCGTGGTGAAAGACGTTTGTCTTTCACCACACTCTCTCTCCTCTAAATTCCTGCCCCATCACAAAATTATCACGTCAATGGTACCCTGGGTTTTTAGCCTTTTTAGTTTTATTACTTATGAATCGTCCGCTACAAACAAAACATGCTCGGTTTGCCAGCCCTGCAAAATGCTCAGTGAATTGTCTCAGTGAATTTCCAATTTTTTGCCTATACAACACCTGAATCTTCTTAAAATGGTCATAAACTACCTATATCCCTCTCCGATGGAAATTGTCCATCATTTCTGTTGTTCTTAGCTCCTATCCATCCGGAGAAAGAAACAAAATGGTCCAATTATCAAAAAATTAATTTTTGATTAGTTTATTTAAATTGATAAAAATGAACTAGGTATATCATGAAATTAATTCAGGAATTGCAGATGTCCTCCTCATCTCTATTTTTTTTTGGATTAGACTTGACCTTCTCTCACATCAGAGAATTCAGGTCGTTCCAATTGTCACATGGAATGCTTCCATGGTCAGATCGCATGTTGCTTAGCTTCACTGCGTATAAATTTGCAGATTCCAAATGTCTAACTGAGAAGAATGGAATTTGTAATGTTCAAATTTTATTTATTCCCCTCAAAACATTGAATTTACATTATATTAATGGAATCATTCAACGTTCAGGCCCCGTTCATTGTCCAACGGAACGCCCATTTCCTTTAAGCTCGTGCTCCTGATCACTGATCAAGATCGTATATGGGTTTGGGCATCGATCAGTCCTTCCGATCCTTATTGCTTTTCTCCCTTTCTAAAGATCATTTTGTTCCCTCAAAAGAATCAGATATTGGAAGGCAGGTACAAACAAGCTGAATTTGTAAGTTTTGCTGAACGGCAAGAGCTGACAAAGCAGACAGGGCTGATGAGCGCGGATCGGGTCAAAGTGTGGATACAATGTTGGTTAAGGGAAAGAAAGTGGGAAAACATGTCCCTTTAAGGCATTTCCATCGAGTCAAAATGTTAATTAGGTAATTCCTTTATCCCGATAAGTGATCCGTGATTTTTATCATTGTGTAGAAATTCAACTCATTCAGAAAGAGCTATGTGTAATCGAATAATTCCTGGATAATATAAATGTGAAAAAGCACACTTAAAATTTTTTTCCTTAAATTCAATTGGAATTAAAATCCGCGTCAGAAAATTGTGGAAATTTGGCTTCCTCTTTTGAGGCTATAATTTTTCGAAACGATTTTTTTACTATGTTAAATTGAAAAGAATAAAGTACCGGACTCGGTCATTAGAGTCCCGCCGTTAGAGTCCCGCCGTTAGAGTCCCCACGTTAGAGTCCCGACACGTTAGAGTCCCCACGTTAGAGTCCCCTCATTAGAGTCCCCGTTGTTTTAGGGTCGTTAGAGTCCCCAATTCTTCCGAATCTTGGAACCTTCCGCTCACTCTCAAGAGCTCTTCCGCGTCCTTCACAAACCCGCTTAGCTTCCAGACCTTTCCGCGTCCTTCCCAAACCGTTCCGCTTAGCTTCCAGACACTTCCGCGTCCTTCCCAAACCCTTCCGCTTCCTTCTCTGACTCTTCCGCGTCCTTCCCAAACCCTTCCGCTTAGCTTCCAGACCCTTCCGCTTAGCTTCCAGAGCTCTTCCGGAAGGTTGGCAGATGTATGCGGAATATGAATAGAAGTGATGCGGAAGGATGCGGAAGGTGAATAGAAGTGACGCGGAAGGTGAATAGAAGTGACGCGGAAATATGCGGAAGGTGAATAGAAGTGACGCAGAAGGATGCGGAAGGTGAATAGAAGTGATGCGAATGGATGCGGAAGGTGAATAGAAGTGATGCGAATGGATGCGGAAGGTGATTAGGAGTGACGCGGAAGGTGAATAGAAGTGGTGCGGATGGATGCGGAAGAATTGGGGACTCTAACGACCCTAAAACAACGGGGACTCTAATGAGGGGACTCTAACGTGGGGACTCTAAAGTATCGGGACTCTAACGTGGGGACTCTAACGGCGGGACTCTAATGGCGGGACTCTAATGACCCTCACCGCAAAGTACACGTATGAACAGCTTATGATAAATTTATATTGCACAAAATCGCTTCAAAAAATTAAACTTAAAAGGATTTCCACATATTTCTGACGCGCATTTTACTGAAACTCTTTTCATTCTAGTGAAACTTCAATTTTTACAAAATTTCGATATCCTTCCTTTTGCCCTTCGAATTCCCTCATCGATATTTTTATTTTTTCTTAGGAAAAAAAGCAGTTAAGACTGGCACAAGCTCAAGCTCACAGGGTGGACAAGCCAGGATCTGATCACCGGAGTTGAGAGCACTTTGACCAATTGGAATGATTTTGCGCGTGTTATGGTAGATCAGAGATCACTGGGTTGCTTAAACATAGCCCATACCATGCAGATCATACCTCTATCGATTGTTCCGAACAACAATTACCCCCAAGTATATTATGTGTTCTAAATCTAATAAATAATCAAAGGTGCCAATCAACCAATATTTTTCCGTTTTTAATCCATATAATAAATCATTTGTTGTTTTGTCCTAATAAAGTTGGGTACTTTTCACTCATTATCTGATTATTCCGTTACTTTTTTGGATTTTACATGGATCATCCGCCACCCGCAAAACGTGCCCGAATGCACATTTGCAAAATGCCCAAGGGATTACTGCGCGAATTGGTCTTTTTCTGCCTTCTCAACTTAAAGTCGCAAAATTGGCATCGAAACCCCTCACACCAATGGTCGGGGAATAAAGTGCATTCTCCCGGGCGCACTCAGAATATGTTCCGGTGGCTTTAGAACTATGAATGGGATATCAATCAACTTGCCTTAGGAAGAGAGTTGCGCAATCTTGCGCAACAAAAAGTTGTTCCGAAATCAAGTTGTTGGGGTGATGAGTTGGATAGTGATGAGTCTGACTTACGTCGTTAAACATTATCACTTGGAAAATAAGCTTTTTTTGAAACGAATGTTTTTGGCGGAATTTTTGGATTTAAAATAATGAATTGTTATGGCAACATTATAGTTATACATGTGGAACTTACCCATTATCATTACATACAGGAACAAACACAGCTCAAATATTTTCTTATTCGTCTACAAAATGGAAAAATTATGTCGTTTTTGAGGGCAGGGAATGCTATTTCAAAACTGACCATCTTCCAAATGTGTCTACTTTTAAGAAAATTGATGAGTAAATTAAGGATGTCGGAGAAATTTTCGAACATTTAGACGAAATTGGTTAGGAGGGACCTTATGGAACTTTTTTTTTGACTTGGCATTTCGCAGGGGTCTCGTAATAAGCCTGACTATTAGTAAGGCTTGACTAATCGTTTGATTATGAATTTTCAGAACACCAAAACCAATGGTCGAAAAGCGAAAAATCCCGCTCAAAGGGATGCGGGGAGAAATTGAATTGGTGGAGGAAGCGGCGCCCACTGACGAGCATGGCAATGGCATTGGCGCCGAAAATTCGGTGGCTGTCAAATGGTTCAACCATCTAAAGGGCCAATGGCGTCGCTTCCATTGCCATCCATGGACATACACTGCACTGATGGCCCAACTGCGAGCAATTGAGCCCAACTTCCGGGGCCAATTGTTCTATCGAGGTTTTTTTTGGGGGGGGGGTGCAAAAAATCTAAAAAATTATCCTAAGAATATATTAACTTTGTTAAATGTGCCCTAAAATCAGCGTAGAAAAGCCAGAGAATTCCAATTTTTATTTTAGCTCCTCGATTTTATGACGCGAAAGCATGCTGCATTGAAACATATTGTTGTCTGATTTATTTTTCTCTGTTCATTCTATTTTTCTATAGCAGCGTATAATAAGGAATTCGCTTCATAAAATTGATGGTTTAAAGCGTTTCTCCCGGCGCCCAATTTTTATTGTAAAATCATTCAATTTCTAAAGAAATATCCATTTAAAAAGAAATCCGATTCCCACCTTGTTTGATCTATATTCAAGCTCTGTTGTTTATAACATTCGCATAATATATGTTCACATGGTAAATACGGTTCACTGAAAAAATCTCAAATAACACAGATGCTTAATTCCTACACCCACTGTAAGAGTACCTAGTGAGTTGGGTCGTTTTGACGCGAGCCATTTCAAACAAAAATCTAGTGCAATGATTTTGGTGTTAAAAAATAAATTAATCTACAAAATCTTAAAAAGTGGTGCTTTTGTTAAGTAGAGAAATGATTTTGGGTGTTAACAGATAGAGTCTTTTATCTGTTAACACCAAAAATCATTTCTCAGTTTTCGTTTCAATCGATTTTAATGCGTTAAAGATGTCAAATTCTGTGCTTAGTATAGTGGTGTAATTGTAAAACTGACTGATAACCCCAGATATGGGAGAATACCGCCTACCCCGAATTATTGTTTTTTGTAGTTTATCATATTCATATCTGTCAGATATTGATGGAGATGCAGTTGTGTTCAGCACCGACACCGAAATGCGAACCATGCTACAACATCATCGCGAGCAACTGAACATGGACACAGTGAAACTGGAATTGAAAGGCATTTTTTGCTTATTTAAAGGGTGCCGAGTCGTTAAAAAGTGCCAAAACCCAAAAACTTTTTTTGTAACGATATAGCACCATTTAAGGCACCAATTGTACAATAAGTTCAATTTAATAATCTCAATGAACTACTTATGATTGTAATAGCATATTTGAAAAGCGATGGATAGGTATTACTAACCTATTATTTCATTTGTGGTTGAACTTCCTCGATTATGGTTTGTTAATTGTGTAAAATTGATCCGAAAATGTTTATTCTTTATCGTAACGGATAACGTGGGGAACAAAAAAAAGGGTGGGGGGGGGTGGGGTTACCCAGCAGAATGTATTCCTGGTTCAAAAGATGCTTAAAATACTTTTCAAAACTTAAACCAACCAAAATGTCGGAGCCGATAATAATTATTTTTCAATTAAAGAAGTTCCACACATATTTTCACATTAAGCCGATGAATACTCCGACCTGGACATGTCCTCATTGACTGCTGGTCATAGCTCTTCAATTTCATCCTCCGACACTGATGATAGTACGGGGTGGATGCTCGTCAAGAAGGAGTCCTTCAAAAAGCTCTGCGACCTTACAAATGGTCAAAAAATTAACAAAAGATTAAATATTGATGAGGGGCCAATTCCAATAAATGCCAAATGCCAGATCTGGTATATGCCATTGGCAACCATCGAATTGCGAATTGGCATTTCCAAATTGGAATTTGGCAATTCAAAGTTCAAGATGCCGGATGCCAGCTTCGGCATTTATTGGAATAAGCTCAGTATTTGATTACGGTAAATTCGCATTCTCAAATAATTTGCGAAAATTGACCGATCAGAATATTTCTAAAAGGATTTTTTAAACGAGCTGTTATCTTTTCCTCGACCGCCGATTGGAAAAACATTATAAGACTAGCTAAATATGGCATTTTTGACCAAAACCGGAATTATTCAAGTCATGAATTGTTAAGTCAAACAATTTCATTTTTGTTAGAATATTTAACTTTTCCATTTATTTATTTATTTATTTTATGTTTTTAGTGGATTCCCACAATGGCATGAATGGATATATTATGGTCATGGACCAAGGAAAGGGGGTACTGAAACCAGTGGAGATGGCAGTGGCCAACCTCAAAATGGTGAGTTTTATACCTAAATAAAAATGCCATGTCGATGAATTGGTCTGAACCTTCTGATAATTTCCGATGGGATAAGAATTCCATTTTTTAATTTCAGACAGATGAAATGATTGGGCGGTCGGAAAAGGTTGCGTCTCAACAACCAATTGGTAATGTTTCACAGCCTAAAACGGATAGTAAATTTTTAATTTATTAAACAGCCGAGAAGACAAAACGTTTTAAACCAGCTGATTTGTTGCCAGAAAAGCAGAAAAGGGAAAAACAATGCACTGATGGCATTAAGGATTTTCAGGTCTTGATGGGGAGAGATGGAATTTTCGACCCATTCCTTGTCCATTGCTCATATTGTTTTTACACCAATTCAATTATTCCTTCCCCCCCCTAACAGAATCAGATTTTGGAAAATGTATTCAAAGAGGTCAAGTTTATGAGTGTGCAAGATCGGCAACAGTTGGCGAAGTGGATGGGGCTAAGCGACCAGCAGGTCAAAACATGGTTCGAGAATCGGCGAGCGGAGGTTAGCAGGGGATGTGTACGCAGATAGATTATGGTAATAAGTAACGTGGAAATGGAAAGAAATCAAAAATTCTAAAAAAAATCCGCAAAATACATTAATTAGCGAATCTATGCTTAGAATTCGGTCAGAATTGGAAAATCAAATGGTTAAAAAACGTTATTTTTAAATAGTGTCTTTTGAAATAAATCCGAATTGGCCTAGTTTAAAAAAAGTTATGGTCAAAACAATTATTCGTGCCGGAATTTTTGGACATTGGCCGGTACGGGTGATTATATTGAACATACTTTTTCAGGCTTTTCGGAATCCATTTCGGATGGCCTTTGGTCTCTCTCTCTCTCTTTCTCTCTCACTCTCTCTCTATCTCTCTCTCCCTCTCCCTCTCCCCTTTAACGCCCTTGAACCGATTTATAAGACAAACAATTCTTTTCGTTTCAATATGCATATTTAAACTCAAATGATGATTTAAATTGGGGGATTTTCAACAATTTTCTTTTTGTTAGCTGCGGCAAAAATATATACCTACATAACTCATAAATGAAATATTATTACTAATATTGATAAACAAAGAAAATCTTTAATGCTAAACACGGACAATTACTTGATCCAGATGTGATAATCCGATCATTTATAGATGATAAGAGGAATTTTAAAAAGATTTTTTCAGTGGAAGAAGTGCATATCGAAAGCCCAAGATCAAGCCGATATCTGATCGCCAGGAATCTCGACTCGAGTATAGAAAACAAAATTCTCAATTGTAATGTTGTATTCTTGTATGCTTTTTAATTCATCCGATTCTCTTAAAGAATTGGGATTTTTGTATTTAATTTAAATTTTATTTATTTACTGAGATGCATAGGGACAAATAATGTTTTAAATGAATGTAAAGGCATTTTACTTTTTCTATATATATTTTGATTTTTAATATTGGTTTCTAATAATTTGCTGAGCATTTATTTTTGATACAATATCCTAACAGATTGTTCTGTGTTCGATTTTTTACCGATTTTTTTGAACAAATTATTTCCATACCTATGTTCTGATTTCTTCTATTCGTTTTGCATAGAATCTAACCCTGCAAATGTCATACGATCGAATTATTTCTATATGTACACCTAATTTATTTAATCATTCATTTGTGACTGTTTTCTCCGATAAATTTCACATCATTTTACTGTAATGCTGTCAAGCCAAAATATCATACAACACGATTGATTTTCACATTATATTATATAATTTTGGATTATTTCGGACCTAATTTTAAGTTTTGGCTTTGCAGCTGCATTCCAATTAATAAGTTTCCATGGATCGCCAATCACCAGAAAAAGTGCTCATTTTCGGCACCGCAAAATGCCCAATGAATTGTTGCGCGAGATTGTCCTTTTTCTGGCCCCATATCAGCTGGGACTTCCAAAAGTCATCACTGACAATCCGCCGAGTTGCACATCTCCCCGATGCTCGGGGAAATTGTTTATCGTCTCCGCTGTCTTAAACTCATACCTCTTCGGATATAGGAGAAAAATGGTCCAATTTTTCCATAAAAAGGAGTGATTTTTGTTGAAGATTTTATATGAATCTTTGCGGACAGAAACTTGAGGAGGTTTTATATTTTTTTAAAACCATATTTAACAAAACTTCAAAAGCGGGATAAGAAAAACAATCAGGCTAAAAATCAGGAAAAATTTATTACATTTCATGCCTTTTAAAATTTGGCTCTAACATAAATAAAATTTTTTTTCCCAGAATGCCCGAATTTAAGGCTCAGATAATCTCATCTAAAATTAAGTAATAGAAATGAAACTAGTTAAAATTTATGACTTGAATCGAACTTTTATTAAAATGTAGGTAATTTTTAATTCAAGTTGAGCTCACAATCAGCCCAAAGTTTATTAGGGTGGTCCATGCCAATTTGAAGTGCAAATTTTTTTCGCAAATGTCTAATCCACCCAGAAGAATGGGAGTGGCATTGATTTACATACAATTACTCAAAATTAAATTTCTTTGATTTATTGAAAAATTTATCTTTCTACTTTATAAATTAAAATGTGATTATTGAATGTTCAGGCCCGCCTAATTTCCAAATGGAACACTCGAGTTCGTGCTGATCAGGTTCGGGATTTTTGCAAATCTTATATGAATCGTAACTTTATAAAATGGCAACATGAAATGTTTCTTGCAAATAGGGGTCTAGGTATTTAACCTAAAATCCGTTGTATTTTCTATATTCTTTGCGTAGTTGTCTGGCGATCCACCGGTGTGGGCGCGCTGATGTTTCGTCCAATCAGCCAAAAACCAAACCATCATATGCATAGCCGGTATGCCGCATGTAGGTCCCACAATGAAATATTTGCATAGCCGGGATGCCCTGAAAAGTTCTTAAAAATATTTAAACATCTCATAAACTGGTTTAATTTGGTTTGGACGAAACGTAGGTTTTTGGCTGGTTGGACCAAACGTCAGATGGACCAAACGACGAAACGTCAGTTGGACCATTTTTTAATGCTTGCTAGGCCAAAAATATAATCTAATCCATTGTACAGAATTTTATATTCTATCTTCTGATATTTTTTAGTTTTTAGAAATTCGACCGAATTATTTATAAAATTATTTTTCGATAAAATTCAAACTTTTGGCCAACTTCCCAAAAACTAAAAAAACCAAAAGAAAGAGCATAAAATTCTGCACAAGTTTGCTTTTTATATTTTCGGCCTAGCAAGCTTAAAATTTTTTTGGCCAAACTACAGCATTTGGCGGTTTTTTAACATATTATTAGCACCGATCCACCCTCCCTTGTCCAGTGTATATTCCTTTTTTCACTTCTTTACAATTTTTCGAAATTTCCCTTTCCCCTTTAAGCAGCAGAAATTGGAAAAAGTGTTCACGCGCAAAAAATATTTAAGCGCAATTGAACGGAAAGAGCTGGCCAAACAAATAGGTTTGAGCGACAAGCAGGTCAAAATCTGGTTCCAGAACCGGCGATACAGGGTAAGTGGCAAAGGAGGGAATGGTCACTTTGACATGTATTAATAAGAGACGAAAGAATATAAAAGTCGAAAAATTGATGGGGTCGAATGTTAGGAGAGTGGAAAAATCGAGAAATCGGACCTATAGGCAGCAGATAAGAAAAAGATGAATTTGTCAAAAATGATATTATTCGAAGGGTAAAAGAGAGTGGAGGAGACTGGCGCAAGCTCAGGGGCAAGCCGTGATCTGATCTGGAGTCGTTTTGGCCAATTGAAAAGAATTTGGGATTTTGTGGAAGCTCATCATAGATCACTGAGGGTTAAAGATTATCTTTGAAAGTTGATGTTTAAAAGTTCAATTGTTTGTAAATCTTATAAAAAACCATTTTCGGCTATCCGGCTTTTGCGGACCCGACATTTTCGGACATTTCATAATATGTAACTTTGTTTATTCCGGGTTTTGATGTTAAAAAATAGAGTAAAAACTAGCTACAAAATAAATATTTTAAACGTTAATCCAAACCTTACTTTTCTATATTTTTCAATTATACTTTTTTGGAGATATATACCTCCTTCCGATTGTTGTTATTCTTTGGCCATAATGATGACAAATATTTGTACCTATCTCGATTGGTCCGAATTTTAAATGCTTCGACAATAAATGCTTTTACTGGCCTTTCTGTTCTGATTTCATTTGTTTTTTGCATTAGTTGGGCAATGATAGCTGCCTACATTAGCATTTTTCGCATTTTTGCAATGATTTTGATGTTTTGTATTTGAATTATTAAAATTAGTATTTCAAGTGTATAATTAATATTTAACAATGAGAAAAAAATGAGAAAAAAGAAAATTTTTTCAAATGAGAAAAAAGTTATGCCAAATTAAGCATAAAAATTGTGATTTTGGTCAAAGATTTGGCCATAACTTTTTTCTCACTTGGTCAATCCAAATGATTCTTTTTGCAAATTTATAGCTACATTTGGACCTATCTATTGACACCAAACTCTTTTTTTTCTAATAAGTTGCGTTTGAGCTGAGATATCATTTTTCTAGTGCTGAGACTGAAACGGCCAGACTTAAACGTCCTCCACCGGCCAAAAAATATTATGTGCTAGGATGTTAAAGAACTGCCAAATGGCAAAAAAGTTTTGAAGCTTACATGTTAGTTGGCCAAAACTACAAAAGGCGCAATAAGTAAATGCAGGATCTTAAGCTAAAGTCTTTCTGGTCTCTTGAAAAATTTTTTTAATTTTTAAAAATCTTGTTTTTTTGGAAAATTTCAAATTCAAAAAATTCTGAAAAACGTAACGGTAAAAAATTTCGATAAAAAATATTTTCATTGTCAGTGGACGGAGCAGTGGATGGCAGAAGCTCACAAGGTCAAGTGGTGGGGATCTGATCAGTTGTTGGGATCTCTCAACTACGTTGGCTAATAAATGTTTTTTGAAAGTTCAAAGATCACTTTTTTGGATTTTACATTCCTTTTTTTCTTAATAAACTAGTTAATCTTGCAAACAAAAAATAACATCTTTTTATTTGTAAGTAATTGGGAATTGACAATATCTTTTATTTTGATAAAATATTTAAATTATATTTTTCGAAACCGATGAAGTTGAATTTTGTAAAGACCCCTGCGTGTCAACAACTTACACCTCGCAAAAGATTTACTTTTTGCTGATCAAAATAGAATGGTGTGATCTGTCTCGTCTGGATTCCCTGAGGGCATGAACATCTCCATCCCAATGCACTTATTCCCGTTTATTAAAAGATCACGCAACCGATAACGATGATGTTGGGCAGATCCGCTTTGATCCGAAAGAGTTGCGCAAGAACCAAAAAATTGGGGGGAGGGAAGGGGGAAGAGGGGAGACAATTCATGTTCTGATCATAACAAGTTTTGCAAACATCTTGGAAATGTCCTTAAATAACTCCGTAAAAGAGTCATTTTCCAATCAAAACTCCAAAAGCACAAGAAATGTATTTATTTTCCACCGGTTTTTTGATATTTTTGGCATCGATGGTACCGATGAAATTGGTGGCTGAGGAAACCGAACTCGAACCCGAGCCTGTAAATTCACCCACAGCGCCCGAACAAACTGCTGGAGTTGATGAGAACAAGGTGAGTGAGAAGTGGTGTGCAAGATCAGTGAGTAAAAAATTTAACGACTGATCTGGGTCTGATCAATTCCCTTATTAGATTTTTTGATTTCTCAATTGGAACAATTATTATGGGTTATTATGTTGTTATACTAATCCATTCCAATCAAATGTTGAATAATTCCCCAACTCTGATTGTTCTCTTTTTATTTTGCTTCGTTTTTCTGGTTTTAGAATCTAACAAGTTATATGATCATCGATTCCTTTCTGACTGGTCGATCCCTTCCGATCAACTCGCCTTCTCCTTGATCAATCCACCTTTTCCCGTGTTCCTCCCTTCGATTCTGGTCCATCTCTAATGTTGATCAATCCAATTTCGGCCAAAATCACTTCCTAACACTTATAATATCGTCTCCTTAGCATCTTCCTTTTCCAGATTCTGATCACTTTGATCGGTTTCTTCTTCCCCTCATTCCGATTCTGATCTGTTCCCCTCCCTCCATTGAGATTCGGCACGGCAAGCCCCTGACCAGCATCCAGCAGTTCCCCTTCATGGCCTCCATCTGGCTCAACGACCACAAACTGTGCACCTCCTCCATCATCGGCCCCTCGCATATTTTGTCCGCCGGCCATTGTTTCCTGGACGAACCGGTGTCCAACTTCACCATTCTGGTGGGCACTGTGGAGGCCAAACTGTCGCAGAACAACGGGGTGCAGAGGAAGGTGGTCAAGTCGGACATCTACTCGCGCACCGTGTTCGGCAAGGACATCGCCATCGCACAGGTTACAGAACATTTTGATATTTAAGGACCTGAAGAAATCCTGGGAGAAAAGCAATTCTCTAAATTAGAAGTTCGCGAAATATGTGAATTGGTCAGTAAACATTTGGCCATAAATCTGAAGATTTTGGCCAAAAATGTGGGCCATACCTTGCATGTTTCAACTTGCAACATGAACATAACCAAAAAAATTTGTAAAGCATGTTAGAATGATTTAGTTATGTTCGTTTGAAATTGATGAAATGATTTTTTCAGCTGAATAAACCCCTCCCGCTGAGTTACGGATCCAACTCCACGATACAACCAGTCAGATTGTCCCGGAGGACAAATTTGACGGACGGAGAGGCATTCATCGCTGGATGGGGCAGAGTCACAGGTGATCAATGATCAAATTTGGCGGGGAAAAATGATTGAGCAGAATCTGAACTGATCAGAGGATGCTGATCAGAATTGAAATCGTAAAGAGCTAATAAGGGAAAATGGTAAGGGGACAAATCAGGAACAGAAAGTGTACTTACAAGTTAGAGTGTGATTATAGTAAAGATTATTAATTTTTACAGATTGGAGTGTTCCGGTCACCCTCCAGGGTGCCAACGTTTCCATTTGGCCCCACAACAACGAGCATTGTGAGGGGATCATCGAGTCCGAGATCTGTGCCTACGGCAAGGACGGTGCCAATGTTTGCTTTGTGAGCGAAATGTTTTCGTGTCAAAAAATAAATATTCTTATTTTTGATTTTAGGGCGACAGTGGAGGACCCTTGCTGATCAAAAACGAGGAGGAAGGTGTGTGGGAACAGATCGGAATCACCAGCCGAGGCAACTCGGTGTGCGAGTTGAACGGTAAGAACACCCACCTAAAGAGGGAATATTAGGATGTTTTGAAATATTTTATATAAATTCTAAAAATGGCGAAGAAGAATATAAATTAGAGTTAATGATATATGTATTTATTAAAAATTGCATTAAATTTACGAAAAATAAATATAGGGACGGTCATTTTGGGACCAGAATGATGTAAAAACTATTAAAATTGAACAGCAAATAAGGATTCCAAAAAAAGGAACAATTTTCGATTTAAAAATTGTAAACTTGCATACGTGTAGGATTCTAAAAGGTCGAATAATTACATTCTTTTAATCTAAAATAAGAATTGTTTTTTACGCTTGTCCGCCCATAAAGATTAAAAATTTCTAGTAACTCCACTATTAGAATTTTCTACAACTTTTATTTTTTTAATTTTTTATGCAATATGGATGCATTATTAAAGTTTAGAGCCGAATATTTATTTATTTAAAAAAACACGCCTTAAATTTTAGCCTTTTTCACCACGGTGTCCCTGTATTGCGATTGGATTGCGGAAAAGAGCAACAACGAGGCGAAATGTGCCGATTGAATTGGGCCAAAATTGCCAAAAGATGATTGGATGTTCGAACTCGGGATAAACTCACTCATCGCCTTTTTGCCGTTTATTTTTGAGCGATTTTGGACGTGATTAACATATTTGAAATTTTTGTGATATTATGATTTATTATTTTTTTTAATGATAAAAATCCCTTTTAATAACAAGTAAAACTTTGTTCTTATAAGCATAAATTATATGTTCCTTTAAACATCTGTAAATTTGGCCCAAAATGTATTTTTCCCCTGTAATTTATTTTTTCCCAAAAGATTGCCTATGATCTTTTCAGCCTTTTTCCACGCGGATATTTTTAATTTAAAAGTTTTAAAAATCCATAGGTACCATTGATTCAGTTAATTTGAAGGGAACAATCTTTCGACACGATGTGCATGTTGAAACTCTCTTCTGTCTGTTCGATATGACTGCTATAGAGATGTGAGCAAAAAAGAATCGATCAATATCAATAACTATCATTTTTGGTTCTTTTTTCTTTCTTGGCCCCATGTTTTGCTTTTGATGTATTTAATTAATTTTTGAAAATACATATACCTAGTTTAGACCCGATAAAGAATGGATTCCGACCATTCAAATAAATTTTTTGAAAATTTTCCTGAATTTTTCCTAATATGTACATATATTTTTTTCCTAATACAAATATTCCCTTCGAAAATGATAATTTACCCGGGTACCCTTCATGAGGTCGAAAGGGTAAATGTCTAATTGTTTAAATGTCTAAAACATTAAATGTCTAAAACTCAAATGTCTAAAATGCTAAAATGTCTAAAACACAAATGTCTAAAATGCTAAAATGTCTAAAACCCAAATGTCTAAAATGCTAAAAATTTATAACAATTTACCCGGGTACCCTTCATGAGGTCGAAAGGGTAAATGTCTAATGGTTTCCGACCATTCAAATAAATTTTTTGAAAATTTTCCTGAATTTTTCCTAATACAAATATTCCCTTCGAAAATGATAATTTACCCACTCTTTTGTTTCTTTTTCTTTCAGCTCTTCCTTCCATTTTTGCACTTTCCTTGCCAATTTCCTCTGTCCAATACATACAAAATGCCACGGCACCGTCGTCGTCGCTGTCGTCGTTATCCGCCGATGCCTCCGGCAATCTCCCAGCCCCCCACCCATCAAATGATCTACATCCCCGTTTGGATCAACAACGTTTACCCCGTGGTTGCCCTCATTGATACGGGTCAGTAAGGGTTAAGAGTTAAGACTTGAGGGTTTTCGGAAATCCTAAGATTATGTATGCTCAAGTTTCATCCTGAGTAATTTACTCGTTTATAAGTTATAAGCAATTTTACCAGAAGGATCCAAATGAAAAATATTGTGGTTACGATGCTGAGAAATGAAAGCGCAAAATTTTAAATCTTTTATCAATCCAATATGTTGGATTTTTGTTTTACCCATTTTAAGGGGTGTTTTTTTGATTTACACTAGTACAAGTGCTTTTGACTGAAAAATTAGATTACCGTATTCTCTCTAAAATAAGGCCTAAGCCTTATTTTTTTCAACCACCTCCGAAGGGAGTCATTATTTTAGAGAGAGGCCTTTTTTCAAAGGTTGTCGGAGAAGGCAAAAACAGAAAAAATTGATTTTTTTCCAAAAAAAAGCTGTTAAAAATGACCAATTTTCATAAGAAAAAGGTTAAATTTTCTTATTCTCAGGCGGTCCCTATCAAGATTAAAAAAAGAAAATAGGTCCTTAAAGTTTATGATTCAATTTAAAATTTTAGTTAAATTTTTTCTTGATAGTTTAAAAAACTAAACTAACAAGAAAGGCATCCTATATAGACATCTCCGAAGGGGGGCCTTATTTTAGAGGGAGGCCTTATTTTAGAGAGAATACGGTATTTTGAATGAAAATTGTTTTTGCCTCAGGCGCTTCGTATTCTCTGATCTCTCGTTCCTGTGCAGAGCGATGTGGACTGCGCGACCAGATCGACAAACGGTACCGGCAGGAATTCATTGGGATCGGCGGTGTCCGTAAAAGAGCTCTGGGCAAGTGAGTGGAGTGGGATGGGAGGATAGAACTATCTCCAAAAGTTGGGCATCGAAACGAATTCCTTTCCTTTGATCCCTACAAAGTCTCCGGATTTATGCCGTATTAATGCGTTTCTTAAAGAGTTAGGGTTATCCGAGCTAGTTTGGCATTTTGATTCACAATCAAATCAGATGAACTTATAGAGGTATACCATCATATTTTGTAACTGACTGAATGTTGAATCTAGGGTTGGGCACGGGGGGGGATCCCCGACTTTTTTGGGCTTCATCCCCGTCCCCGACGAGCCCATCCCCGACATCCCCGACCCTCATCCCCGCGGGGATTCGGGGATGAAAATGCACCCCTAAATATGCCATTTTGGATCCAACAGTTAAGAGAATTTGGCGGACGATAGCCCAATGAGACCTTAGCTCAGTGGTACAATGCTGGTTTATTGGCAGTGAGGTCGCGGGTTCGATTCCCGTCGCCCCATATTTTATTTAAATTGTAACTTAATACAAAAATTATTATGAAAATTTTTTAGAATAAAAAAAATATAAACAACAAAAAATTTCAAACTTTTTTTAGAATGATGATAATTCTTGAATTTTCAAACAGAAATTAATAGAAAAGGGCATAAAAATTTAGCAATTTTTAAAGAAGAAAGGGTCTTAATTCTCAAAATTTTCTCCGGCGGCCCCTATCGGGACCGCCGGCTCCTCCAACATTGATTTTTTCAAAATTTTCATTAAAAAATGACAAATTTTCTTAAGAAAATTTATCTAAATTTTCAGAATTTCCTCCGGCGGCCCCTATCGGGACCGCCGGCGCTCATACAGTGAAATTTCTTCATCAAAAAATGCTAATTTTTTAATAAAGCTTTGAAAATTTTTTGATATGTAACACTCATAAAAATTTTGGAAAAAATTTTTTATGAAAAAAAGACTTAGAAATTTTTCACCCATCCCCGTCCCCGAAATCCCCGTCCCCGGCCGATTTTTCATCCCCGTCCCCGACCGGGCCATCCCCGGAAATCCCCGTCCCCGATTTTTGCCAAATCCCCCTCCGTGCCCAACCCTAGTTGAATCTATTTTTGACTATTATGGTTTGGAGAAAATTAAAATAAAAATCTTTGAAAGGATCCAGTCCTGCGAGATTATGGTCGAAGTCACCGGGTTCCTGTACTTCCACAATTCCTGGCCTCTCCATGTGATGACCGATTCGGCTGTGACCATCGATGACATTATGTGGGTTCATAGCTTCATAGTTCTGTTATACTGCCATGATATTTGCTTGCCATTTGCTAACTTTAAAGCAACCAATAAAATTATTTGGTGCTAAAAATAATGCAAAAATAGCTACAAAAGAGCCTAAGTCCATTCAAGGTGGTCAAAAGTCAAAAAATATGTATGACTACCGTATTTTTTGAATTTTGTCCAAAATTTAGTTCCTAAATTTTGCCTTGGCCATAAAAACCTTGGCCATAACTTTTCTCAGGGACCAATCTGACAAATGATAGGTTCATTACTTTTTAAGGTTCTGAAAAGTAAAAAAGACTAATGGATCAACTAATAAGATAGGTAATTGGTATTAGGGATTTAAAATTTTTCTAATTTTAAGCCTAACTTGTAAGAATAAATTTGGTAATCGTGATTTATATTATATGAATTTAACATAAATATTCTTTATGGTTTTAGAAAAATGCAACTTTTTATTAGCAGAGATTGAACTGTCTTGAATTATTTATATTAGAATTTGTTTCAGAATCGGTCTTGACCTGCTTGCCCATTGGCAAGCGGTGGTCGATGTGCACCGGCGCATTTTGCGCATAAATTTCTGTGCCAAGGAGGTGCCCTTTCTGAGCGAGATGGAGATTCTGGACGAAAAGCTGCGACGCCTCGGGCTCATGTGATTTGCTCCAAGTGATAATTTATACTGTACATCACAGTGCTTTCATGCATATACTTACATACCACACTATAATACTCACATTGTACAAAAGATGGATAAAAGTTGCCACTGACGAAGATCTTGAAATGTCAAATGCATCATACCTCGGCAAGGGGGGG
>LDKF01003395.1:0-17778 GCA_001026735.1 Rotylenchulus reniformis | reverse complement strand
CTCAGGTATACTAGTCAAAATACATAGTAGTGAGTTCGAGAGTCTCGGTCTCAACACTTTCACGATTTTTCTCGGTTTTTTCGGATCTTGATCTCGAGTCTCGGGGGTCAAGTCGCAGGGTGAACTACCGGTCTCGTTTCTCAGAGTCTCGAGAAAATTTGGGTCTCGAACATCCCCTACCAAATATATTTTCCCATCAATTGTCCACTTTTTATTTTATTTTTTCATTTTCCTTTAATCTTCTATGTATATAAGCGCAATTGTCATTTTATGGGGCCGCTTATGTGATCGAACTTTCCTATGTGGCTAGATGAGAGTTCAATCACCAAAATGGCTATAAAATTCAAGAAGTGTTTAGATGAAAAAGGTGAAATATATGTCCAAAACGCCCCCGAAATACTGCCCGCCTCAACCTTGTACGGGGTTATAATTATAAGTAACAACATCGCCGGCCAAATGGGTGGAAGTTACCGAATACGGAGGAGGCTAGGTGAACAGCAAAGTTCGTCGCTGGCGTTGGGAGCCTACACCTGGGGTGCCCTGGCGTGTATGGTTGAACTTCCCTGACCCCACGACGGACGCAACTCCGCGGGTCGCAACCCCTTGCTTCTGCTCGGGCCAAGGGCCGTCACAACTTCTCTGTCCCCGTCTTCAACTTTAAGCGCGCCGTCTCGTGATCAGCAGGGCACCGTATTGATCGCCGGATTCGTAAGCCGATGTGCTGCTGTTGGCCATTGGCCGAGTGCACCTGGAGTGCGGGAGGGGCTTTATGCTGGCAATTAGCCCAACAAAAGATTGGTGGCGCGCGACGACGAGACGACTTCCTTCAATGGCCATTTCATCCGGCCGAGACCAGCAGAGGAGCATCTACAACAACAACACATATCCAGAGTGATTAATTTAGCCAAACCTTTATTATATTAGGTCAATTCGAATGGGCTTAGGCTTATTTTGAAGCTGGAAATTAGTTCTATTTTTTCAAACTTAATTCGTTTCTATAGGTTTCGTTTGACCCAAGCTATAACCCAAACATGCTTTCCGTTTCAATGTACACGTTCGAACTCAACGGTGATTTAAATTGAAATTCTGGACCGCAGATTAATTTGAGCGATTCCCTTTTCCCCGATAAAAAATAATTAGTCCAAAAACAACACAGCGATAATTCCATTTTCCCACTTCATTTCCTTTTTTGTCTGCGGTCTCTTAAGAAATATAAAAATCCATTGATTCAATTAAGAAAGAAAAATCTTTCGACACGATTTGCAGGTTGAAACTCTATCTGTTCGTTGTGTCTACCAAAGAAGGGCAAAAAGAATTCGACCGATAATTATCGATTTTTTGTTTTTTCCCTTCTTTCATTTTATTAAAAATTGTTTTGGATTTAGCACAAAACATGATACATATAAACATCGATGATTTTTTTCTGTTTTTTCATAAAGATAAGGAAAAAACAAATCATTCTGTCTTCTGTCAATATAACACGAATGAAAACTGTGTGTTCTCGCCTTGTCCTCTTTTATCTTTTTCACGTGTTACTTGCATTTTGTTCAGATTTTTAATTCTTCATCAAATCGGTCTTATGGATACCCAAAACTTTCATCGATCTGCTGTACAGATTCATTGTTACGCTAAAAAACAAAAACAGGAAAACAGACTATATGTACCTAAAGATCCCGATAGAGAATGGATTCCGACCATTCGAATAATTTTTGAAAATTCCTAATTTTTTCCCAGTATTCCCATTCGTAAATATAATTTTATTCGTTTATATTTGGCGTTTTTATAGTTACTTTATTTGGCGTTTTTGTAGCAGTTTTTCTCATTTTTGCACTTTACTTACCGCCGATTTGTTCAACCCAAAATGCCACGGTCGTGGTCGCAGTCGCGGTCATCCGCCGATGCCTCGGGCAATAATTCAGCCCCCCACTCGTCAAATGATCTACATCCCCGTGTGGATGAGGCGCAACTACTGTATTCACCCTGTGGTCGCCATGGTCGATACGGGTCGGTTAGGGTTAGTGGGTTAGGGGCTAGGACTTATTTTTTAAAGGATTGAATTTCCGATAATCGTAATAATTATAAACTCTCCCTGAATAAAACGCACTTTATTATTTACCTTGGAGAGGTTCACTGCTATTTTACTAGGATTCGAAGTTTTCAAAATTAGCAAAAAAAATTACATTTTTACTTGTAATGCTTAGAACACACCGCATATGCATATACATAAAAGAGATTATCTAAAGGGGTGTTTCATCCTGGCTAAGTGCACAATTTTATTTCCTAGGGAAAACATTTTCTAAATAATTATTTAAGCTCGAAAAGTTGCATTTTTTGGCTTTTTTCATTAGAATTCTGTTGAATTTTTCGCCTCAGGTGCTACCTCTTCTACGATCTCCCGTTCTTGCGCAATGCGTTGCGGGCTGCTCGACCAGCTTGACAGACAGCATCGGAGTCAATTCATTGGGATCGGCGACAACCGAGAGAGAGCTCTGGGAAAGTGAGTCCAGTGGCCGATCTCGTATCCCCGCATAGCATGCCAATGCCACACACCGACCTTCAGTTTCTGGCACTTTCATTTTTAGATTTTCTATCATTTCAAAATTTCTCCTAAACTCTCCTTTTTCGGCCATAACTTTGACTCTCCCAATAAATCAGTATTATTCATAGATGTTTTTTACTGTTTGAAGCCAAAAATTACTATAATTGTAGGGATTTATGAGATAAATCTATAGAATATTTTCTTTGAAAGGATCCATTCTTGCGAGATTTTGATCGAAGTTACCCGCTTCTTGTACTACCATTCCCCCTGGTGCCTTCACGTGATGGCCGATTCAGCTGCAATCATCGACGACATTGTGTGAGTTTATAATTTTGAGAAAGCGAAATTTGAAAAATTGATACCCAAATATATTTCTCAAGATGAATACCTTCTAATATAGGTTATAGGTTTTAAATATTCATTATTTAAAGATTGCCAGAGGCGAAACTAGGGGAGCGTTGGCAATCGAACCCGGGCCCCATGCCAGAATTAGAAAAAATAAAATTTTTCAAAGAAAAAATGATCAAAATTCATGGGAAAAATGCAGTACTTTGTATGAATTGCTTCAGAATCGGGCTTGACCTGCTGACCCATTGGCAGGCAGTGGTCGATGTGCCCCGGCGCATTATGCGCATCAATTTTTGTGCCAAGGAGGTGCCCTTTCTGAGCGAGATGGAGATTGTGGATGAAAAGTTGCGACGCCTCGGACACATGTGATTTACTTCTCGGTCCAAATCGCTAAGTTGTAACAATGTTTTCGTACATATACCAGCAGATCATGATAGATTATACTGTACATCAGCACAACATACTCGCGGCCACCAAGAAGGACCAAATTTGCAAATTAAATTCTGATTCTGAAGCAAAATAAAATAGCATAAAAAGAAGAGAGAACAGAGAAATTAATATATGCCAGAACTTCGCTTCAACTTTATTTTCAAAAAATGGTACTTTTTTATGGCCAAGAGTATACATTTGTGCAACATCATATCATACTACCCTGCACATATTGTATCATTACATACATATTGACGAAAATGGCTTTGTGAAAAAGATTTTTTATCTGTCAACCGCATAAAAAGGAACTTAGGTATCTTGTATGTAGAAAATTACCCAAAAAAATAGAGAATAAAGTAGGCTTTAAAAGCATATTTTTTTATCCATTATTATTTGCTTTTTATTTATAAAAACTCAAGATCGGCGGTATTTTGGACTATTCTGATATAAAAATATTTGTTTTTTTTTAATTTAAATTGACTTTAATTGTCAAAAATAAAATAAAATTCTAGAATAATGCACAATTTAATGATTAGTACCCAATTCGAGTAGCGCAAAATTCAATCCCTTGGAATTGACCAAGAAAAAAATCAAAGGATTATTTAGCAAGTTTATTGATAAAAGAGTATTCATTATCACATCTAGATAGATTTCGAAATTAATTGAATTTTCCTTGAATTTTTCTCCGAATATTGTAGGTATTCTCTCAACTCCAAAAAGCTCATACTGCAACAATTTTTATCTCATCATGGTCCTTCATCAATACTTCGGAATCAACTTTTTGGGCAACCACTTGGGGTATCCGTCCCAATGCTCGTTGTCCCTGCCAAAATCGAATTGTTTTTGACCCTTGACGGGGTTCCACTTCTCGGTTTTGGACCTGCAAATAAAGAACAAATTTCTAGGTCCGGTTAAGATTGAATTTTATCATATTCTAATTAAATTGGCAACTTTTTATTTAATTTGCCCCATTAATGTCAATTTACTTAGGGAATGTTCAACTTTTTAAAATTTTCTCAGGCTCAACAAAACTTAAAAAACCAACTAAGTTTATGCTTCAAACTTAATGTTAACCATCTCTGATCCGTATGAAATTAACATCCAAATCCCCTTATTAACTCACTTAGCTTTTGATTATTCGCGCCCTTAGTATCTCTTTCTTTCCAGTTACCCAGGGCTTCCCGGTGATAGGTCTTTAAAAAACCGCCACGAGCTATAGTCTGGCCAAAAACTTTTTATGACTTGCTAGACCAAAAGTATAAAAAGCAAAGTTGTGCAGAATTTTATGCTCTTTCTTCTGATATTTTTAATTGTTCGAAATCCTTAAAAAAATTCAAAATTTTCGAAAATATCGAAAAATAGGGGTTATCACGAAAATTTCGAATTTTTTTGTTCGAATTTCGAAAAATTAAAAATATGAGGAGAAAGAACAGAACATAAAATTCTGCACATCTATGCCTTTTATATTTTTGACCTAGCAAGTCTTGAAAAAAGTTTTTTGGCCCGACTATAGCTCGTGGCGGTTTTTTTAAAAACCTATCACCGGGAAGCCCTGACCTCCAGATCTGACTGTACCTGCCCATGCCCATCTTCCACCAACTGCTCTTCCCTTTTTCCTTCACCGATCCCCATTCGTTTTTGCTCGATGATCCCCAATTTTTGCTATTGCCAGCTCCGATCGGTTGAAATATCGTGATCAGAAGAAACGCCGCCAAAATTGTTAGCGCAAAAAGGGATCGGTGCATTTTCCTTAAGATTGATAGATTTTGAAAAAATTCTCCTTGGTGTACAAGTTAAAAGTCTGTGTAAATTCGTCGAGATTAAGTTATAATACAAGCTGATCAAAAAAAATTTAAAATTGTTGAAATTCACCCCAATTTAAGTTTATTCTCTATTTTGGTGTTGGACGGTATTTGTATTTAATTTCTGATACTAAATTTGGCTCTGGAAAACTTTAAAAATAATAAAATATCAAAAACGCCAGAAAAGAGCATAATACTTATAGAATTAAAAACTTGAAAAATGATTACTTTTTAAAATAATTTTTGTTAATTGAATTCTTCGCTTTTAAACCCTTTGCTATAAATATTTAAGCAATCTATCCTTAATTAATATGCACTAAATACAAATAACCATAAACAAATATGAAATATATGTATTTCTGCTGATTGAGTACGGGAATAGTCGATGAATATGTCGGTACTGTTATTACATTTTGTGATTTGTTTGTCTTAAAAAGTACAACAGGAAATGTTGACAATCCACCAACATTCTGGAGAGTGCAAATTGCAGCTGATGATGATGTTCTGATCTTCTGATCCTTACATTTTGTGATCTGGGCCAACACAAATTGGTCACAAATAATTATTTCCGGAAAAGCAAAATGTCAAATGTCAGCAGATCATCTCTATGTATCGTGTGCCTTAATGCTCATTTTTCGATGTTTTGCCAAAGGGGCCGCCGGTGTGGCAAAAACTAATCTGTTTTAACCTGGCCATTCGGATTAAGGCCAGAAGAACGCAAGTTGATCGCCGCGGATGCTTTGTCTGGGCAGCAATTAATGCTCGAATGTTTTATATAGAATGGGTTGTTAGATTTATGCTAAATTGATTTTAAAAAAGATTTTAAATCTAAATGGGCATTATCCCTCTTCCAATTCTAATTTCGCCAAATGGAAAATTGGACGTCAAAAAAAATTATAAATAAAACCCAAACGTAATATTACCACAATTTTCAAGATCTGTATGGGCCTCACCCATTTAAATTCACAAGATTTCATTGAATTTAATAATAGACAATCTCGTAACAGCCATAGATATCAAATTAAAATTAATCGTAAGTCCAAAAGTACAGAAAATTCTCTTTTTAATAGATCTATGTCCTTATGGAACTCATTACCAGATAAAGCATTTGAAAACTACCAATGCTCAGTCATTTAAAACTTGGCTCAGGAATTATCTTGTCAAACTTAATGAGGAAAAAACAAAAAATCCATTTGTATATTATTGAGTTAAGCTGCTGTTGTTGTCACACATCCATACTCATATTTCCAGTATATTGCTTTCTTACTCCGTGCTATGTTTTTCATTTGACTTTTCATTCCCATAATCATATGTCAGCATTACATCACATTTACTGTATGTAATCTTTATGATCGGAATAAAGTAAAGTAAAGTAAAAAAACATAATAATTATTTATTAAATTCGGGATCGTTTGCGGGTATAGCACTAGTCAGATGACATAACAATTATTATTGTTCACTTTATTGAAATTAGTACGACCCCAAATTGGGTAATTAAACTCTTAAATAAGGACACCAATCCCCTCTAATAAGATTTTGGGGTAAAAAATAAGGAGATAAGGACACCTTTGTATGTAAAATAAGGACACTGTACATATGTAAAAATGAACAGAAAAATGGCAGATTGAGTCAAAATAATACACCTTTCCTCGTACTGGGTCGATTCATTACTGCCGATTCATCCGCGCCGATTCATCTCCACCGATTCATCGCCCACGGTTCATCGCCCGTTGTTTTAGGGTCGTTTCATCGCCCAATTGCAATAATTTTTTGCAGGCCACAGATTTCAAAAATTTTCAGAGGCCTAAGATTTTCTAAAAATTTTCAGAGGCCTAGAATTTATAAAAAATTTTACAAAGGCTTTAGATTTTCAAAAAAATTCAAAAGCCTAAGATTTTCTAAAGTTTTTCAGAGGCCTAGAATTTCCAAAAATTTTCAAAGGCTTTAGATTTTCAAAAAAAAATCAGAAGCCTAAGATTTTCTAAAATTTTTCACTAACCTCGGATTTTCCAAAATTTTTCAGAGGCCTAGAATTTTCTAAAATTTTTAGAGGCCTAAGATTTTCTAAAAAAATTTTCACAGACCTGTTGAACTTCTATCTGACATTAGAGTCCCGGTACGTTAGAGTCCCGAGGCTATAACTCGCTTTAAACGAAGCCTAGAGAAACGAGTTTGTTGTTAAAAGATAGAGCTAGTAATTAGCTACAAAATAAGTCTAAGCCCATTCGAATTGGCCCATTGCAAAAAAAAAGTTATGGTCAAAATACATAATTTTTCGGAAGTTGGCCAATACGGATGATTATCTTGACCATAACTTCTTTTCTACATGGCCAATCCAGATGATCTTTTTTGCTGATTTATAGCAGACATTTAGACCTATGATTCGACACCAAATCTGTTTCTCTAGGTTACTTGTAAGCTGATGAGTTATAATCATTTTTCTACTCTGGGGACTCTAACGTACAGGACTCTAATGACCCCCACTCCTATCTGACTGTTAATAAACCTTAGTCAAAAAATGTTCAATCAATACTTACACATCGATCTTTGTTTGGTTATTTTTGTGAATTTGAATGGGTTTTCCAAAAAAAAATTATCCATTAAAATGGTTATTTTATTCATTTATTTATGAATTCTTTATATGTAGCACTCACCAGTTTTGCCACAAGGAATCTTTCAACCTGTTAAAAAACTATTTTTTTAAAGCGAACTTATGTTAAATGGCGATTTCTCTTTTTCACTGCCTATTCTCTCATTTTCTATTTTTCTTTGGCATTTAAAGACACTAACAGATATTTCGCTTCAAAATATATGTAGATTTTTTGCATTTATTTTGAAAGATTCTTTATAGAATTGAGTATAACTGCGAATGACGCTTTCGACAGTAATTGTTTAAAAAGCCTATGTAAAATTTCGAAAACCGAAGCTATGGAAATTTTTTCTATGAAAATTTTTTAGATTTACCTGTGAAATAAATTTTCAAAACTATAGATGGTCATTTAACCTATTGAATTTTCATTTTATATGTACTGTGCGAATTTTTGACCCAAAAGTTAGAAATCGGCTTGTTATCTGAAGCGAAAAAAGTGTTCGTTAAAACGAGAGAATGCTCATGAAAAAATGTTGAAGAAAACGAAAAGAGTGCTCATGAAAAAGAAAATGCGTGTTCATTGGTACTGTAGCACGTCCACTAACTTTTGTGTCAAAAAAATTTCGCACAGTCAGTATATGTGTTTTTAAAATTCCCTTACACTTGCGAAATCACCGTAAATATTATGGATGTTTTGAAAAATATGTACGATAAAAATTGGGCGCCGTTTGTTGCTTTGAATCCTCGATCTTTCGAAGCGAATCTTTTACTGAAGTGACAGAGAAATATAACGGAAAAAGAAACAGAGAAAAGGTGCAGAGAGAAATTGCATAAAGGAAAACTTCCTCTTCATAAAATCCTAGAGCCAAAAATAAATTTCTAATTCAATGGAATTTTTACTCTGATTTTATGTGTCACAAACAAACAAAGAACCCGCATTCAAAAAATTGATCAGCAAATTCGAATCATTTTACATATAGGGCTTACAAAAATTTTTTTGTCAGGAATTAGACAATATTTTGGTTAAAATCCCCCCCCCCCATTGCAGAATTCCCCAATTTAAAAAAAACATTTGGACTTTCATACAGATACACATCCTATTTGCCAATTTCTTCACTGACACAAAATGCCACGGCACCGTCGTCCTCATCGTCGCCATCCGCCGATGCCCCCGGCAATCACTCAGCCACCCACCCATATGCTCTTCATCCCCGTTTGGCTCAACAACTATTACCCCGCGATTGCCCAGTTGGATACGGGTCAGTTGGGGGTGGGCGCCTTGGGAGTTTTGAAAACCAACATTTTATATTTTACCCAACCCCTATCGGCGAATTCTTGCCACCCTTCAATAAAGAAATTTTTCTTGGCACCCTTAATAAAATGTAAAAAAAGCTCAATTTTCTTCAGCAATGATCATAAAAACATTAAATGTTCTTGATTGGATGATTATGGTCGGTGACGCCGATTTTTTTGTTGTTCCCCTGGGATTGCTTATATATTTTCTTTTATTTTGGACTGGTAAAATGTAGTTTTAATTATTTTGTCATAATGGCACTTTTTCTAACGATTTAGCCCATAAAAATTCGATCTTTCTTTTCTCCCCAGGCGCTTCACGCTCTCTGATCTCTCGTTCTTGTGTAGAGCATTGCGGACTCCGTGAGCAAATCGACAAGCGGTACCGGCAGGAATTCATCGGGATCGGCGGCATCCGTAAAAAGGCGTTGGGCATGTAAGTCGGGCAGCAGGAAGGGAATCAGACAAATAATTTAAAAAATTGCATTACGCAGCTTTTAATCATTTCTTCCCTTTTCTGCCTGCTAACTTTCTCCTCTATTCTCGTTCATTCTATCCTAAACTAACCTCCTCGATAATTTTTTTCTAATTTCCCGGTAATTTCGAAAATAATTCTTTTTTTTTGAATTTTCGAAAAATTCGGAAAATTAAAAAAATTAAAAGAAGAGGAAAAATTTGCACAATTTTACCTTTTATACTTTTGTCCAACAAGGCCTAAAAGTTCTTTTTGTGCCCTTAATGGCCCAATATCCTAGTACGAGGTCAATTTATAGTAAATTAAAATTTTTGAAAGGATCCATTCCTGCAAGGTCGAAGTTGTTCGATTAAAGAGCGCCCATGGCCTTTGGCCCGTTCACGTGATGACGGATTCGGTTGCGACCATCGATGACATTTTGTAGGTTTTCATAGTTTCAGAGAATCGAGATTTAGATTTATTAAAACACGAAGGAATTAGTCAGTTGTTTAAGACAATCTATGGAGAATTTTGAATATTATTATTATACGGGGAGGGGGGCGGCGGCACCGATTGAGCCGCCGGAGAAAATTTTGAAAAAATTGGACCCATTTCTTTAAAAAATTGTTCAATTTTCTCGACCGATCCTCCGCACTTCCATTCGATCGACCAAACCATGTCCTCCCCCATAGCAATTTGTTTATTTTTTTATTAACCTCAACCCTTCTACAATAATGGCTTGTTTTTTCTTGGTTAATGAAATAAATATTCTCTCACAATAATGGTGATTCCTTGTTTTCAGAATCGCTCTTGATCTGCTGACTCATTGGCAAGCGGTCGTTGATCTGCCCCGCCAGGTTTTGCGTTTTAGCTTCTGTGCCAAGGAGGTGCCCTTTCTGAGCCAAATGGACATTGCGATGTTGCGACGGATCGGGTTCATCTAACAAGTTGATTGATACGAGTGATAACTGATAAGTTATACTGTACATTACAGTATTTCCATACCCATATCATTCATTCACCAGAAAAAGACTTGTACACATTGTACAAAATTCGCATTTGGATAAAAAAAAATTAAATTTTAATTACATAACGAGGAAGTTCCAATTTTGAAGTTCCCAAAGCGGAAATCGCCAAATTTTTATAAAATCGTTTTTTAAGAAATTTTTGGCAATGAAATGTATTTATTATACAATATTTAAATTCATAGAATCCACCAAAAAGCAAAATTAAATTCATTGGGCTCTACAAAAAAGAGAAAGAAGAAGAAAATTTAAAGAATATTAGCAAATTCCGATACAATGTACAATAACATGGCGTACCGACTTTTGCAGACCCGACATTTGCAGATAATTCGTCATTTTCGGATCATAACTTTGTTCAGACAAAACCAAGTGAGACAAGTTTGGTTTCAAAAAAAATTGAGCAAAAAATTAGCTAAAAAATAAGTCTATTCCCATATGAATTGGCCCATTGCAAAAAAAGTTATGGTCAAAATACTTTGAATTTGGCCAAAATAAATATTTTGACCATAACATTTTTCATAGAGGTCCATTTCGAGCGAGCTTAGGCTCATTTTGTAGCTAATTTTTTGCTCTATTTTTTGATATCTAATTCGTTTCTGTGGGTTTCGTTTTAACCGAGTTATGATGTGATCTGCAAATGTCGGGTCTGCAAAAGTCGTACCACGAATAACATATATGTTTAGATTTTCAATTGTAAAATGAATGAAATTTGGGGTCACTGACCATTCGAACATTGACAACTCGAATACTGACTGTTCCCGAGCGGGATAACTTGTCTTAAACACAACCTAGAAAAATGTAATCACTTATGTCATAAAAAGGGCCAATATGAGTGATTATCTGATTATTTTGGCCATAACTTTTTTCATCTGGCCAATCCAGATGGGATAACTCTATTTTTTGACATCACGAATATTTTTCTAGGGCGTGCTTAGGCCGAGATATAACACTCGGGAAAAATTAATGTTCGAATTGTCAATGTTTGAGTTATCTGGTGTCCTTTAATTATCGTATTAACTCAACAGACTCCGCCCTTTAATTATCGTATTAACTCAACAGACACCCCTCGTATTCATTCATATCTTGCCTTACCTTTAAAATTTCTAACTTATGGGATTTTTAGTAATTGGCTTATGGGATCTTCATCATCGTCCATCCATCATCACAGCATATCCGGAATCCACCTTTTGGGCCACCACTTGGGGTACCCGTTCCAATGCTCGTTGTCCTTGCCAAAATCGAACTGTTTGTGGCCCTTGAAGGGGTCCCATTTCTCGGTTTTGGACCTGCAATTCAATTTTTTGGGCCCAAGCCCTTGGACCTTGTTGATCCTGGACTACCAGTCACATACCTGCCCATGCCCATCTTCCACCAACTGCCCTTCCCTTGGTCCTTCACAGATCCCGAACGGTATGTGGTCGATTCCCACCACTTTCTTCTGCCAGCTCCGATCGGCTGCAGTATTTCGATCAAAACAAACGCTGCCAAAATGGTTAGAACAAAAAGCGATCGATGCATTTGTTTTAGGAAAAATGAATTTTGAAAACTATGCTAAGGCGTTTAAATAAACGCTACGTTGGCTAATCAAATTTAAATTTTTTTAAAGCGCACTCGGCCAAACTATAAAATAATGCTCATTTTGTCCTTTTTAATTCTTCAAATTAGGTGAAATCTTCTCTCGAAAATTTCAAAAAAATTTTCTCTAAAATCCGGAAAAACTAATTTAGTACAATTTTCTGCATATACCATATTTGCTTTTTATAGTTTTGTTCCTAACACGCTTTAAGAACAGGTCTGGTCACCGGTTTTTTGCATAAATATTTCATCAACCAATCCATAATTGATGATATGTATGCAATAAATAACCATAAGAAAATATTTAATATTTCCGGCGAGTACGGAAATGAAAGATTAATTAATTAATTATGGACAGATATTTTATTTTGTAAGTACCCTAAGGTACTTACAGCTAAACTTTTGTAAATTTTGTCGAGGTTAAATCATAAATGGCTTTTCAGCCGAACGACAATTTAAATGGACAGATATTTTATTTTATTTTTGACTCGGAAAATTCGGTGTTGTGGTCATCTGGAAAAATGGCACCATTTTTTGAAAAAATTTTGTTGCCTAGTATATAGATAATATTGAATTTATTTTTGGTACATCTGTTTACTCTTATGAATTATCCTAAAAAGACAAAAGATTAAAATAAATAAAAATGGATAATATCGAAAAAGTGCCCTTTTTAAAAATGATTGTGTTTTAGTCGAATTTTTCACATTTATACCTTTTCTATAAACGAGCATCTCCATAAATATTTCATCAACCAATCCATAATTGATGATATGTATGCATAAATAACCATAAGAAAATATTTAATATTTCCGGCGAGTACGGAAATTAAAGATTAATTAATTAATTATTGGGTTGGTGCTGTTGCTATTTTGTGATTTGGTTACCTAAAAAGTACAACAGGAAATGTTGACAATCCACCAACAAATTGCACTTTTCATTGTGGTGAGTGCAGAATGCAGCTGAGGACGATCCTACGATCCTTACAGTTCAACATCTTGGCAAGCACAAATTGGTCAAACATGATAATAACGATCATTTCCGGAAGAGTAGATTTCTACGATATGACATATTATTCAATTTTTATGGTCGATATTTTTTATTCATCCATTTGAACAATCTGTTTATTTGGCAAAAAAGCATTTTATATGCATTATTTATTTTTGATGCTTAATTTCCAATTGATAAAAATCCAAAATCAATTCATTTTACTTGTTAGTTTTTTTTGATGAGTGAGTAGAAACTAAATTATCCATGTCGTTTTGTAAAAAAATATCAAAATCCAATATGTTCCCCAAAAACTTTTTTGTTAAGACTTGTTAGCCAAAATTTCCAACGACAAAGTTATGCAGAATTTTATGCTCTATCTTTTGGTATTTTTAGTTTTTCGAATTCGAAAAAGTTCGATTTTTTCGTGAAATACCCTATTTTTCGATATTTTTGGAAATCAAAATTTTTGTTTAAAACGAAGTTCTATGGAAACTTACATTGTTAGTACCCAGTGCTTTAGAGCAGAAAAAATCTATGCTTTGTTTTTAATAAAAAGAATAAGAATATAAGAATGTTCTAGAAAAACAGGAAATCTAGTTTTGATATTTTGAAACAATTTTTTTAAAGAGCCACAGTCCCGATAGGTGCATCAGAGAATAGTTGGAAAATTTGCATAGCTTTCTTAAGAAATTTTATTCAACTATAAAGGGGAATAAGGACAAAATACAAACACTTAAATATAAGGAATTGAGAAAAGATTGGAGCATATTTATCGGATTGCTTTATTAAATAAAAGAAAGTGTCTATACCCTTTAAACTAGAAAAATGAGAACATACTGTTAAAAATTCGAAAGCAGAAAACTCCTAGCAGATTGAGCTATGAGTAAAATCAATTAAGAAAAATTAAAAAAAAAACTTTATCCGCTCTGTCTCATCAGTAGGGCTCGGAATCATATGGAAATCCATATTTTTTCTGCGCACTCATAATGGCCTGAAAATCACGTAAAACACATTTTTAGCTTTATCAAACCTTTTAGACATCATTTTATAATCCGTATTTTCCATATTTTTCTATATTTCGGTCTTTTTGTCCATATTCCATATTTCGTCCATATTTTGCCATTTTTGGAAAAAAATTTAAGCAAAAATGCAATAAAAACCAAAAATTTTCGACAATTTTTTTGCGAATTTTTTTTTGAAAAAAGTTGGAAAAAATTCTCTCAATTTTTGAGATTCTCGAAAGAAAAATGAAACTAATTTTTATGTAATATTAAGCAATTTTATATGCAAAAACCTTTACTATGAATAATCTTGAAATGTACAGCCCAAGGTTTTTGACCCGGTGTCCATAAGTCCAAAGGAAAGCAATATGAAGCGAATGATTTTCTCTTCTGTGTGATTATCTTTTCGCGGCGAGGAAAAAAGGAAAAGTGAGAGATAACATTGATAGACACTGTAAATTCGGTCAGAGAGGGTTCCTATGGACACCGATAAAATTCCTCGATCTGTACCTCATCTGGGGTTGGGGTCATTTGGGCGCCGACCATTTGGGCGCGGGGGTCGTTTGGGCACTAAGCCTATAAAAAAATTTTTAAATCGAAAATCTGAGATCTGTAAAATTTTTAAAAAATTTCCGAAAATTCTGAGCCTATGAAAAAATTTTTCTGAAAATTTCGTATCTGTATAAGAATTTCAGTTTGGCGCCCAAACGACCCCCGCGCCCAAATGGTCGTGCCCAAATGGCTCGATTCGCCTCATCTATAATCAAAATTTCCATTTTTTGTTCATTTATTGATAAAAAATTTTGTCCATATTTTCCATATTTTTGTCCATATTTGGAAAATTTTCCATATTTTCATCCATATTTGGCACTTTTTCTCCATATTTTATGGCCATATTTCGCAATTTTTTGTCCATATTTTTCCGAGCCCTACTCATCAGCAACAAAGTTAAAAATGAGAAGTGTAATAAAGAAATTGCATCTCAAAAATGAATGTTAAATGATCCATAAAATGAATGCTCAAACGTCGAAGAACGCCAAAAATGACGACGACGACGACGGCGCCCTCACCCGCCGATGCGGCTTCTAAAATATATGAAATAATATTTTGCGCATTTTTGGAATGTCGCTTTAGAGGCAGATAAATACAATATAATTACAATAAAATGCATTTTTTCAGTGGTTTCTGATCATTTTTAAATCAAAAAAATTCCTGCAAAAAATTACCTTAATTTTCGATCGCAATTTTTGCGATCGAGAAATCTCAATATATTAGGTGCATCTTTTCTGGGGAAATTTGAGAATTTGGCCCTTTTCAGAAATTTTTTAAATCTAAATCACAAAAAATCGATCGCAAATTTAAGTAAATCTCGATCGCAAAATTTTGCGACTGAAAATTTTCGGCCGCTCTATCGCAGGTTGGGGGTTCAATCGCAAAAAGTTGAGTTTTCTGTCTCTTGATCAGATTTTTGAATGGATTGTCTTCCCCCTCCCTGTCATTTTCCCGCATCTTTTCTCGCGGGTTTTTAAAAATTTTCAAAAAAGTTTTGTTAAATTACAAATTTTCAAAAATTTCAGAAAATCTTAAATTTCAAGCTTTTTAAAATTTCATATCTTAAAAATTTTAACTTTTTCAAAAATTTCTCCAGTAAAAATTCGCTTGAAATTCATGGTAGATGGTAACCCTATAAAATAAAATCTTACTGATAGTGGGTACTACTTTAACGTAAACCTTCAAAAAGTCCTCCGAAAACATGAATCTTTGGCACTCGTACAGAAAAAAATTGGGAAAAATAAATTGCAAATTGAACATAATTTGAAAAAATTTGAGCATTAGAAAAAAATCCGAGCAAAAAATGATTAATTCCTTTAAGAAAGGCATAAAAAATTACAAAATTTTCTCCGGCGGCTCGAAACTCGAAAGTTTCGATTTTCGAAATTTCGCGACAGCCCTGCTAATTTTATACCGTACCGGAGTCTCCACTGTGGCCAAACGACATATGGGGTGGTCCCCGTGCACTCCGGTGCGCTCGCATCGCTCACAAAGATCAAAGTCGAGGCAGAACAAACATTTGTACCGAATGCCCCGCACTTTGCCATCGCAAACATCGCAAATAACATTCGGATGAATTGGCTTCTTAACATAATCATCCTCAGCAGTTCCGTCGTTCTTTGGCGCTTGTTTCTCTTCACCTTCGTTCTTCGATGCCTGTTGCTCTTCACCCGCCTTCGGCTCTTAAAAAATTGATTTGGAATTGCCGAATACATATGAGTTAGATTATTTTTCATTACTAATTTAAATATTTTAACAAAATTCAAATAATAAATAGAGCCATGGGTGCCGCCAAGGAGGGGGGGGGCTGATTGGGCTTAAGCCTCCCACCCCCTGAAACACCCTTAGCCACCCCACGGCGGACCAATCCCAGCGAGTGATGGGCGCGATAGGCAAAAGTCCACACACTTCAATTTTTTTTAAATGAAGATTTTGAGAAAAACTCTCTTTTATATTATAAATAGGGTCGTACTTTTTATGCAAATGCATATTTTTTTTGCGGGCTCAGAACGGCCTGAAAATCACGTAAAACACGTTTTTAGCATGTTTTGAACGCTCTAGTATGGTTTTCTAACTGCATATTTTTGACTTTTTGTGCATATTTTGCATATTTCGCATTTTTGCGCATATTTGAACATATTTTGGTCATTTTGGGGCAAATTTTGCGCATATTTTGGAATTTTTAAGCATATTTTGGAAATTTTTTTTTGAAATTTTCAGTTTTTTTGGATTTTTTTGGAGTTTTTATAAAATTCCAAAATAGTTAATTATTTTTAATTTTCAAAGAAAAATGACCGTTTTTTCAAGAAAACCCATTATTTTTTCAAAAAATCTTCAAAAAGGTATTATGAAAAAATTCAAAAGTTAAAAAAGCCATATAACTTTAATTTTAACTTTTAAATGCCTTAAATATGCTGAAATTCGCTTTAAAAATAGTTTTTACAATTTTTGAGCAAAAAAATTCTTTTTTAGATCATATTTAGTCGAAATTTTGAGCAAATTTTGTGCATATTTTGGAAATTTTGAGCATATTTTGCGCATATTTTGGCCCTTTTTCGCGCATATTTTATGCGCATATTTGGGAAATTTTTGTGCATATAAAGTACAACCCTAATTATAAATCATCAATTTTTCTAACATTTCAGGCATCAAAAGCCAGAAAAGTGAGTTGGAACCATCAAAATTTTTAAGATTAGTGTGATTAGCGGTGCCCATGTTGGTCCGCCGTGCCACCCCCAAACCCTTTCGAAAGACAAAATCTTTTTAAGCCCCCCCCCCACACAAATTCAAAATACAAAAAAAGTGACTTAGGAAACAAAAAATCAAAACCTTTAAAAAGCAAATACAAGCGGAATTTTATTCTGAATATTTTAGCTTTTTTTAGCTTTTCTAATTTCCTTGAATATTTTTGAAAACTTTCGGGAAAAATCAGATTTTCAAAATTTTAAAAATTTTTAGGGGAATTTGAAAACCAAAAAGACTAACGTAAGTTTCCTTGTATTGTAAGCTTTGTGGTGGAAGTCCACGAAAAGGGGAAGGTTGGAATGGACGGGTTGGATGGGAGCGAAACACCCCTTAGGCACTCGGCAACCACGGAAGGGCTGGACACGAGGGGATAGGGCGAAGACCAAAGGGGAATGAGACCGAAAAGTCCGACAATTCCCTCTCCCAACCAAATTCACA
>LDKF01003393.1:0-22162 GCA_001026735.1 Rotylenchulus reniformis | reverse complement strand
ACACCCCTAAAAACGGGATTCTAAAAAAGAAATAGACCTAAAATTTTACCAAGATGAGAAATGCTCGCATTTTTGATGAAAGAGACTACGATAGCGATTATTACATTGAATTTTGAAAATTTTTCTTTTTCCTTATATAAAAAATCAAATTTTTGGTTAGTACCCCCGGGGGTCTTAATGCAGGGGGGGGATTATTTTTTCGATCCCCCTCCAGAGGGGGGTCTATTGCAGGGGGGGACTAATTGCAGGGGGGGGACTTAATACAGGAAATACGGTATTCAATTTTAAGATATGATATATGTTAAAACTTCTAGATAATTGGGTAATATTGTGGTTTTGTACCCCCTTTTAAAAAAAAAATCGAAGGTCTAAAAATAGCCCAAAATCACATCCTAGGGGCAGTTTTTGACTCTGAATCCGATTCTGACGTCTATTTTGATTTCCTGCGTCATCTGACGCAACTTTTTGACGCTGACCTCAAAAAATATTTTTTTTTGAAAATCATCCAAAACAACTTCCCGGGGGTAATTTTTGACGCTGAATCCGAATCTGACGTCCATTTTGACATAATACGTCATCAGACGTCACTTTTTGACATCGTGAATTTTTTTTAATAATCATTTTATAAAAATTTGCTAATATTTATTTTGAATTTGACAAGAAGCGGTAAAACAAGCTAAAGAATTTTGTATAGGCCTGACCCTTGAGTTGAGATTCGGGATCGGAATAGTTTTTTGAAAAAAAAATGAATTGCCCACCTCCCTCCTCACCGATGAGGTTGAAGAATAAGACCCTCTGTGCAAAAGAAGTGGTTGAAAAATTCAGACCCACAGGGGTCTCATTAAAGCAAATATAGTGAAAAAAATAAACATAGTTTTTGTATATATTCTAAATACCTAAGTTTGCTGCAAACATAGCAAATCCTAAAAATTTTGATACATTAGAATTAGAATTAATTTTTGGTAACCTAGTTATTCCTGTATTTGGTTTAAAATAGTCATTTTCGTTTTATTTTTATTAGATTTTTTAATTTAGACGAAAATAGGAAAATGGGAGATGACCGGCGAATGCAATATTAATGAGAAAAGAGCAATATCTCCGAACTGCTTCGACCCCCAATTTAATTACGATTTTCGAAACGCAAAGGTATTATCGCATCGAATTTTTGGCGGATTTTTAATTTCAAGGACGATGGCACTGTGCATTATCGAGGAGGTCGTATTTATCAGCGTCCCTTTGGCTCAATGCGATATGCGTTAAATGTAAAGAGATTTTTTATATATATACAAAATCGCTAAAAATGTCATTCATCTTGTTTGCGCATCGTTTTTGATGATGAATAATTTATTAAACTTTTTTGGCATAAAAATGGGCAAAATGACCTTTGATAGGTAAATTGACTCAGCTTTTTGCAGGTGCTAGGCAAGTACCGGGACAATAACTGGCTCGGCAACATCCGTCGGGGGACGGATCCTCTGGAGTGGCCTACCATGAGCGCGAAATGTTTTGCCTTGACAAGGGAAAACGGTTCATGCATGAGAAGTGCATCTATGTCACGCCAAACCCGCGAATCGTACTGGAATCTACCGCAATCTACAACTTCAACGTAAAATTTGAACAAGGGCCCATTTCTCGCACCATTAGAAAAGTACATAATATCCAAAAAAAAATCAAATTGTTTTTTTAGTGATAGTTATGTAAGTTTTATTTAAGGGTTAATTCTAACCGTGTAAGGTTATTTAGAAAAGTATAAATGTATCCAATTCAATGTATTTTTTATGAAAAAAATAAAAACAAATTTATAAGCAGGAAATTATCATCGAACTTTTGATTTTTTAATTTTTAGGTTCTCATTAAAAAATTGAACTTCCCTTAAACGATGAATTTTGAAAATTTTGGAAATTTTTTTACGGAAATCTAAAAAACTTTTGGCCTTACAAGTGTAAAAATTTGAGGATTTTTTAAATGACTCAGCACCAAGTCTATTGACCTTTTTCACAGGGAAGCAATTACAAATTGATCCTGCAGACCCGGGTGGATGGTTCATCAAGGTTCCGGCCAGGACGCAAAAATGAATATTGGCTGTTGTCTGACAAAGATGTCATCCGTCCCTACGCTGTTTGTGTTTATGAAATGAAGGATTGAGGGCAGAAAAATGTGCAAGAAACAAAACTTTTCATTTTTGTAGAAATCCTACATTCTTTGAGCTTGCACTCGTTTTACGGTCAACTCGAACATTACTTTTAATGTTTTGTTTTTTTTGTTATTCCCCTTGGAAATTTTTTAATGAATTTTCTCACTTTGAAATTAGTATAAATCTTGTAAACGAAATGATATAGTAGTATGAAATATGTTCTTTAAAAAATTCTCGAATGCGAAACGTATTTGCATCCAAATTTTTAAATGTGCTTAATTAATATTATTCTCCCTTAATAACGAATAACGAAAATGCTCCAAGAGTCCATCTGAAAATCATCCAGTTGCTCCCCACCCGCAAATTGTACCCAACTCATTTGCCCCTCTGATCAATTCGGTTTAAGCCCAAATTGTGTTCAACCAAAAAACACCTGTTTATTGTGGGCGTTCCCGCCCAAACTCTCTCTCTTTCTGTTCTTCCCTTTCCCCCTTGAACATCCACCAGTCAGTCGGAAGGCAGACGGACGGAAGGAAGACCTTGATCGAGAGTTCCCGGGCCACGGGAGCCGGGGTTGTTGTGACCCTTCCCCAGAATTGTGTCCCCGATTATTATCCTTAATAAAGTTCCTATGCAAATTGGGACATCCAATGGGGACAGGAAGTATGGATTGAGGACACGGGAAGACAAAGTCCAGGGATGTAGGAATCATGGAGGTCCTACAACGTGGCCCGTGTGAACAGTAGGAGGTTAGTTTATCGAATGCAGTGAAATGTAGTGAATAATTTTAATTTTGCGAATGTTTAGAATAATAAATTTTGGAATGTTCTGATTAACTAAATTTAATTTAAAAAAGGATCTAAAAATCGACGGCGGCCGGGACGAAGCGCAGATCATTCTGGAAAAAATAATAATCTTTAGGTCGGCTGTAGATGGCACGTTTAAACTGATTAATAATATGAGTGAAATTATGAAAAAATAACTAACCACAAGCCGGAAAACGGGTCTGGCGCATCGGGAGATGCATTCATGGCCCCAACTGCCGAAGAAGAGCCGCCAGCCTGCAGTGAATATTTCTCGCGTGGATTTGATTGGTTTGAAAGCAAAAAGTGATACTTACGGGAGTGTGCAACGGGATATTCTGGAAAACAGAGCGACGCTGAGAAGAAGCCGCCGGACCGCCATACACAGGTCCGCGAAAAGGCGAAGTCGGAAGAACAGCCGAAATGGTCGGACGGGCGAGAGGCGCCATTTCGCGTTCTTCCTCAGCGGGAATGCCGCGGTATCGCTGAGCAAATCGACGAAGAACGGATGCGCGGGTGCGAGTCGGCGCCCCGAGATTGAACGAATGACGGCGAGTCATAGTGCAGCGACAATTGCGGTAGGCCCAGATCGCAAAAAAGGCCAACAGGCAGCCGAGGGCCAAAGCGCCAACGAAGAAAAGCGACGAAAGAAGGAGAAACATGTCGTCCGGAACCGAAATGCGCGGGGGCAAGTGATTGGGGTTGACGCCAGCCGGCCAGCACATGTCCGGTTCGGTGTAATAAACAGGTGTCCAGCAGATGTTTGGCGGCACGCAAACTCGTCCAGAGCAATTTTGAGTGCCACCGATCTTGACCTCCCAGTGCGGTTCGACATCCGGATTTACTGCGATTTTCGACATTTTTTGTTTTACAGGCTAAAATCCAATTTTAACAGGAAATTTAAGGATGGAAAAGATGTGAAGCAGAGCGATAAAATTTTTACAGAAATGATCACCCCAATACAAAAGAAGTCCATCACAACGATGACTCCGCGGGGGCGGACAAGATGATCGGCTGCATAAAATACATTCTTTTCATCTCTTTCCTTTTCTCAGAAAATGATCGGCTGGAAAAAAGGCTGCCCGAACGGCGACCAAGCGATTGTTCCATGGCGCCAGGAGCAACTGTTAGGGGTCGCCTGGTGTCTCTGAAATGAAAAAAAAGAAAAAAGAGGGAAAAACGGCTGGCAAATTCAAGGAAGACGGAAAATGTGGAGAAGAACGGAGCAATTAATTAACTCATTTTTTACAGAGGAAGTACCCGTGGCCACGGAACCCATGAGACGAAAGAGAAAGCATTTGTCAGAACCCTAGGGACAGCATTTTCAGCTTTTCTCCAACTAGAACGGAATTTTCTAGGGAATTAAACCATAAATTTCCTAATTTTAGATTTGAACCACAGAATCGACAACCGAAACTTATCTAATCACAAAGCAGCTGGACAATCATCCCGAGACCTCGAAGATTCGATCGCACCGCCCGTGACCGAAGGCCCAACCAGTGCACTAGCCGGTTCGCACGTTGTCCGCGTCGTCAGTGGCTCAGTCCGATCATCGTGTCCTGCAGTTCTGCCAGCCGGTGTTGCAGATCTTGGTTCCGGTGGACTGAAAATTTAAAATTTCATTAAAAAATCAAATAAAAATCTAACAAAAATTTTCGGACAAAACTTATCTAACCCAGATTATTTGAGAAAATATAGTAAGGACAGGAAACAGAGTGCGGCAGAAAGAGCAGAACGACAGAAAAGAAGAGACAAGAAAAAGATGGATGAAGATTCCGACCAAAACGAAGAACAACAACAACAGCAACAACAACGAAATCCCTTTGGCTTCCTGACACCGAGCAAGCTTGCAAAAGTACAAGAAGAGATTCCGATGTTGAAGGGCCGTATTCAGGAGTTGGAAAGTCGCCTGGCCAAAAAACCGGCGACCAATCTGCCTTCAGGCATCCCAGCACCCAAATACGATGGAAGAAGCGATTTTTTCCAATTTTTGAAGGACTTCAACATCTTTGCCACTGCCTCGAGCTGGTCCCCGGCAGATTGCGTGAGAATGCTCCCTCTTTTTTTGGAGAAGGAAGCGAAAGAAGTTTTTCTCAACATCCCCATGGAGAAGAAAAGAACATGGCGAGATCTGACGGAAGAGATGGCCGAACAAACGAAGAAGTTCGACCCTCAGATGACGGCGCGAAGGAAGCTTGCCAAGGCAAAAATGGAGGTGAAAGAATCTGTGACGGAATTTGCAAACAAAATCCGTGAGCTGGTAGAGCAAGCCAGCCCAGATCCTCACTACTCCAAAGATGCCAGAGAGGCCGAAGCCATCCATTACTTCCAGAATGGACTTCCAACAACAGTAAAAAGAAAGATGTTTTTCGCAGAAAAACCCAAGACGCTTTGGGAAGCGATTGTGATGGCGAAGAGAGTTATGCAAATTAAGGAAGAACTTGACAATGAAGAGAGTGAGAAGGTGGCACTGGTCGAGCTTTCAGAGTTGAAGGAACAAATTAACGCAATTCAAATGCAAATGACGGAGCGCCAGCCAAACAGAGGGGGATTCCTGAGCGGAAATTTTGGCCAAAGAGGAGGAAACCAATGGAGAGGAAGCGAATGGAGAGAGGGAAGGAACTGGCAAGAGCGAGGAAGAGGTTCGCCATGGCGAGGAGAGCAATGGGGAGCCGGATCACAGCGAGGACGAGGAGGAAGAGGCAATTTTAACTACCAACAACGAAACTACTGGCAGGAAGAAAACCCAAACTACATTCCCCTTGGACGGAACGGAGGATGGAACAATTTTGAGCGCGGAGGAAGATGGAACGAGAGGGGACGATTTCCAAGAGGCAATTTTGGCCAAAGAGGCGGACAGAGAGGAAGAGGTGGTCCAGACCAAAGATATGGGGTGAATGCGGTAAGAAGCGAGGAAGATGAAGGGCCAAGCACCTCAAGACGATCGCCAACTCCAGTCCTACAGTTCTTGACGATCTGCACCATCATTCTGGCAATGTTGAGTCCGTCAACAGCTCAGTACCAGCTTTGCACTGAACGAACACCAATGACAACAATTCAGCTGCCAAACATCACAAAATGCATCATCCCACCGAAGCAAAAAGCCGCCGAATATGATGTCATTCTCTACCTTCCGGTGCGGATCCCAAAGCAATTCCCTGTCTTCAATTGCTACCAAAAGTTGATCGAAATCTGCACGGAAACAACGGCCTTTTTCTGGAAGGATGTGAAGAGCCGAAAGCCAACAACAAGAGGAGTTCCGCCGGAAGAATGCCAGAAATTCAAAGAGCGAATGGACGGAAGTATGAAGAGAATGGAGGAAGAAGCATGGGGGACATTCAACCCCGAGAAAATCGAATACGGATGGTCAGGCGAGAAGTGCGCAACTACAAAAAAACGACTACATTGAAGAAGGAAAAGGCGGCATTTTGGACTTTTCACTGGTGACTTCATTCGGCTACAAATTGAATCCATACAAAAGAGCTGAAGAGATGGAAAGAAGAACGATTATGTGGGGAGAAGTTGGAGAAGAGTTTTGGGCAACGCATTCGGAAGCGGGACACTACATGGCCGAGATCACGGAGGACGCAATTGTGGTGGAATCAGAACAGAGCGTTTTTTACTTCGAGAAGGAAGAGGGAGGACGAGAAGGAATAATAGGAGTGCCAGAAGAAGCCTACAAGATGTCGAATGACGTGTTTATTGTGATCAAAAACACGAGAAGGGCAAAGAGAGAAGAAATTGTCAAGAATGAGGCGAAGAAGAAAGGAAGGCCAGCCAAAAAAACAAATGGAAAGGAAGGTCTCGACCACGCCTACAACAACTACAACAACTCCGCACCCAACCAAACAAATAGGGATAAGGAAACTGACTCCTACAGTCACAACAACTACACCCTTTCCCACCACAATCATACCCAAAACATCTACAACACCAATGGCCATGACTACAACGCCCATTCGCACCACAATCACAACTAAAACATTTACAACATCGATGGCCATGGCAACTACGCCCATCCCCACAAAAAGCACTACAAAAACATCTACAACACCAACGGCTGTGACAACTACGACTATTCCTATTACAATCACAACCAAAACACCTATTACAACCCCAATTGAGGGAAAGCCCAAAACTACCATAAAAACAACAATTTTCACGACCCTCAGAGTGCCAATACCCGATGTTTTGCATGAAATAAAGAAAACAACAGAGATTTTGCAAGCTGTAGGGAGTGCTCATCAACCCGAAATAACGACTATGGCTAAAGCAACGATTCAACAAACAAAACACCGACAACTCTCTCCCCCACAATCACAACGCCTAAAACTATTTTGGCCATCACAACTACAAAGCCAAAAATTGCTAGCGCAAAAACAACACAAATACAGCCCAAAACAACGACGACGCCGATTTCGACGACTATGCTGCCCACTACTGTTTCAAAAGAAGCAGAGGAAGAAAATTTAAGCCTTGAGGAAGAGAGTGGAAGAGAAGATTTTGGTCCTGAGGAAAGCTTTTGGGACCCCGAAGGAAATGAAGGACAAGGAAATGAAGATGGGACAGAAGAAGAAGAGGAAAGAAGTGCCAAAGACATTGAACGAAGGAAAAGAACGACACCAGTGACAACACAAGACGCAGGATGGCTAGAAAAAGTGAAGATGAGTAAGGTGAGAAGCCAATTGGGCCAAGACAACAAAAACACCAACACCCGAGTAAATTTCGCCCTCTACCGCCTGAAGGAAGAACGGAAGAAGGAATACGACCATATCTACCTTCAAGCCTGCGAAAACACCAATTTTCAGCTTCAATTGGCCAAGGCCATCCTACAAATCAACCCTACGGAAGGTATCAGACGGATTTTCAACAGAGATGATCTGGTTGGCAGATGGACGGGGAGCGATTTTGNTTTGGCCAAAGAGGAGGAAACCAATGGAGAGGAAGCGAATGGAGAGAGGGAAGGAACTGGCAAGAGCGAGGAAGAGGTTCGCCATGGCGAGGAGAGCAATGGGGAGCCGGATCACAGCGAGGACGAGGAGGAAGAGGCAATTTTAACTACCAACAACGAAACTACTGGCAGGAAGAAAACCCAAACTACATTCCCCTTGGACGGAACGGAGGATGGAACAATTTTGAGCGCGGAGGAAGATGGAACGAGAGGGGACGATTTCCAAGAGGCAATTTTGGCCAAAGAGGCGGACAGAGAGGAAGAGGTGGTCCAGACCAAAGATATGGGGTGAATGCGGTAAGAAGCGAGGAAGATGAAGGGCCAAGCACCTCAAGACGATCGCCAACTCCAGTCCTACAGTTCTTGACGATCTGCACCATCATTCTGGCAATGTTGAGTCCGTCAACAGCTCAGTACCAGCTTTGCACTGAACGAACACCAATGACAACAATTCAGCTGCCAAACATCACAAAATGCATCATCCCACCGAAGCAAAAAGCCGCCGAATATGATGTCATTCTCTACCTTCCGGTGCGGATCCCAAAGCAATTCCCTGTCTTCAATTGCTACCAAAAGTTGATCGAAATCTGCACGGAAACAACGGCCTTTTTCTGGAAGGATGTGAAGAGCCGAAAGCCAACAACAAGAGGAGTTCCGCCGGAAGAATGCCAGAAATTCAAAGAGCGAATGGACGGAAGTATGAAGAGAATGGAGGAAGAAGCATGGGGGACATTCAACCCCGAGAAAATCGAATACGGATGGTCAGGCGAGAAGTGCGCAACTACAAAAAACGACTACATTGAAGAAGGAAAAGGCGGCATTTTGGACTTTTCACTGGTGACTTCATTCGGCTACAAATTGAATCCATACAAAAGAGCTGAAGAGATGGAAAGAAGAACGATTATGTGGGGAGAAGTTGGAGAAGAGTTTTGGGCAACGCATTCGGAAGCGGGACACTACATGGCCGAGATCACGGAGGACGCAATTGTGGTGGAATCAGAACAGAGCGTTTTCTACTTCGAGAAGGAAGAGGGAGGACGAGAAGGAATAATAGGAGTGCCAGAAGAAGCCTACAAGATGTCGAATGACGTGTTTATTGTGATCAAAAACACGAGAAGGGCAAAGAGAGAAGAAATTGTCAAGAATGAGGCGAAGAAGAAAGGAAGGCCAGCCAAAAAACAAATGGAAAGGAAGGTCTCGACCACGCCTACAACAACTACAACAACTCCGCACCCAACCAAACAAATAGGGATAAGGAAACTGACTCCTACAGTCACAACAACTACACCCTTTCCCACCACAATCATACCCAAAACATCTACAACACCAATGGCCATGACTACAACGCCCATTCGCACCACAATCACAACTAAAACATTTACAACATCGATGGCCATGGCAACTACGCCCATCCCCACAAAAAGCACTACAAAAACATCTACAACACCAACGGCTGTGACAACTACGACTATTCCTATTACAATCACAACCAAAACACCTATTACAACCCCAATTGAGGGAAAGCCCAAAACTACCATAAAAACAACAATTTTCACGACCCTCAGAGTGCCAATACCCGATGTTTTGCATGAAATAAAGAAAACAACAGAGATTTTGCAAGCTGTAGGGAGTGCTCATCAACCCGAAATAACGACTATGGCTAAAGCAACGATTCAACAAACAAAACACCGACAACTCTCTCCCCCACAATNCGTCAGTGGCTCAGTCCGATCATCGTGTCCTGCAGTTCTGCCAGCCGGTGTTGCAGATCTTGGTTCCGGTGGACTGAAAATTTAAAATTTCATTAAAAAATCAAATAAAAATCTAACAAAAATTTTCGGACAAAACTTATCTAACCCAGATTATTTGAGAAAATATAGTAAGGACAGGAAACAGAGTGCGGCAGAAAGAGCAGAACGACAGAAAAGAAGAGACAAGAAAAAGATGGATGAAGATTCCGACCAAAACGAAGAACAACAACAACAGCAACAACAACGAAATCCCTTTGGCTTCCTGACACCGAGCAAGCTTGCAAAAGTACAAGAAGAGATTCCGATGTTGAAGGGCCGTATTCAGGAGTTGGAAAGTCGCCTGGCCAAAAAACCGGCGACCAATCTGCCTTCAGGCATCCCAGCACCCAAATACGATGGAAGAAGCGATTTTTTCCAATTTTTGAAGGACTTCAACATCTTTGCCACTGCCTCGAGCTGGTCCCCGGCAGATTGCGTGAGAATGCTCCCTCTTTTTTTGGAGAAGGAAGCGAAAGAAGTTTTTCTAAACATCCCCATGGAGAAGAAAAGAACATGGAGAGATCTGACGGAAGAGATGGCCGAACAAACGAAGAAGTTCGACCCTCAGATGACGGCGCGAAGGAAGCTCGCAAAGGCAAAAATGGAAGTGAAAGAATCTGTGACGGAATTTGCAAACAAAATCCGTGAGCTCGTAGAGCAGGCAAGCCCGGATCCCCATTACTCCAAAGATGCGAGAGAAGCGGAGGCGGTCCATTACTTCCAGAATGGACTGCCAACATCAGTAAAGAGAAAGATGTTTTTTGCAGAAAAACCCAAAACACTTTGGGAAGCGATTGTGATGGCGAAGAAAGTGATGCAAATAAAAGAAGAACTTGATAATGAAGAGAGCGAGAAGGTGGCACTGGTTGAACTTTCGGAGTTGAAGGAGCAAGTCAACGCAATTCAAATGCAAATGACGGATCGCCAGCCAAACAGAGGTGGATTCCAGAGCGGAGATTTTGCCCAAAGGGGAGGAAACCAATGGAGAGGAAGCGAATGGAGAGGGGGCATGAATTGGCAAGGACGAGGAAGAGGTTCGCCATGGCGAGGAGAGCAATGGGGGGTTGGATCACAGCGAGGACGAGGAGGAAGAGGCAATTATAACTACCAACAACGAAACTACTGGCAGGATGAAAATCCAAACTACATTCCCCTTGGACAGAACAGAGGATGGAACAATTCTGAGCGCGGAGGAAGATGGAATGAGAGGGGACGATTTCCAAGAGGAAATTTTGGTCATAGAGGTGGACAAAGAGGAAGAGGAGGTCCAGATCAAAGATATGGTGTGAATGCGGTAAGAAGCGAGGAAGATGAAGGGCCAAGCACCTCAAGAAGATCGCCAACTCCAGTCCTACAGTTCTTGACGATCTGCACCATTATTCTGGCAATGTTGAGTCCGTCAACGGCTCAGTACCAACTTTGCACGGAACGAGCACCGATGACAACAATTCAACTGCCAAACATCACAAAATGCATCATCCCACCGAAGCAAAAAGCCGCCGAATATGATGTCATTCTCTACCTTCCGGTGCGGATCCCAAAGCAATTTCCTGTCTTCAATTGCTACCAAAAGTTGATCGAAATCTGCACGGAAACAACGGCCTTTTTCTGGAAGGATGTGAAGAGCCGAAAGCCAACAACAAGAGGAGTTCCGCCGGAAGAATGCCAGAAATTCAAAGAGCGAATGGACGGAAGTATGAAGAGAATGGAGGAAGAAGTATGGGGGACATTTAACCCCGAGAAAATCGAATACGGATGGTCAGGCGAGAAGTGCGCAACTACAAAAAACGACTACATTGAAGAAGGAAAAGGCGGCATTTTGGACTTTTCACTGGTGACTTCATTCGGCTACAAATTGAATCCATACAAAAGAGCTGAAGAGATGGAAAGAAGAACGATTATGTGGGGAGAAGTTGGAGAAGAGTTTTGGGCAACGCATTCGGAAGCGGGACACTACATGGCCGAGATCACGGAGGACGCAATTGTGGTGGAATCAGAACAGAGCGTTTTCTACTTCGAGAAGAAAGAGGGAGGACGAGAAGGAATAATAGGAGTGCCAGAAGAAGCCTACAAGATGTCGAATGATGTGTTTATTGTGATCAAAAACACGAGAAGGGCAAAGAGAGAAGAAATTGTCAAGAATGAGGCGTAGAAGAAAGGAAGGCCAGCCAAAAAACAAATGGAAAGGAAGGTCTCGACCACGCCTACAACAACTACAACAACTCCGCACCCAACCAAACAAATAGGGATAAGGAAACTGACTCCTACAGTCACAACAACTACACCCTTTCCCACCACAATCATACCCAAAACATCTACAACACCAATGGCCATGACTACAACGCCCATTCGCACCACAATCACAACTAAAACATTTACAACATCGATGGCCATGGCAACTACGCCCATCCCCACAAAAATCACTACAAAAACATCTACAACACCAACGGCTGTGACAACTACGACTATTCCTATTACAATCACAACCAAAACACCTATTACAACCCCAATTGAGGGAAAGCCCAAAACTACCATAAAAACAACAATTTTCACGACCCTCAGAGTGCCAATACCCGATGTTTTGCATGAAATAAAGAAAACAACAGAGATTTTGCAAGCTGTAGGGAGTCCAAGTGCTCATCAACCCGAAATAACGACTATGGCTAAAGCAACGATTCTCTCAACAAACAAAACACCGACAACTCTCTCCCCCACAATCACAACGCCTAAAACTATTTTGGCCATCACAACTACAAAGCCAAAAATTGCTAGCGCAAAAACAACACAAATACAGCCCAAAACAACGACGACGCCGATTTCGACGACTATGCTGCCCACTACTGTTTCAAAAGAAGCAGAGGAAGAAAATTTAAGCCTTGAGGAAGAGAGTGGAAGAGAAGATTTTGGTCCTGAGGAAAGCTTTTGGGACCCCGAAGGAAATGAAGGACAAGGAAATGAAGATGGGACAGAAGAAGAAGAGGAAAGAAGTGTCAAAGACATTGAACGAAGGAAAAGAACGACACCAGTGACAACACAAGACGCAGGATGGCTAGAAAAAGTGAAGATGAGTAAGGTGAGAAGCCAATTGGGCCAAGACAACAAAAACACCAACACCCGAGTAAATTTCGCCCTCTACCGCCTGAAGGAAGAACGGAAGAAGGAATACGACCATATCTACCTTCAAGCCTGCGAAAACACCAATTTTCAGCTTCAATTGGCCAAGGCCATCCTACAAATCAACCCTACAGAAGGGATCAGACGGATTTTCAACAGAGATGATCTGGTTGGCCGATGGATAGGGAGCGATTTTGAAGTTGGATTTTGTGCACCAATAACTCCAGAAAAGATCTTTTGGGACAAGAAAGTGGGCGAAGAATGCTACGAAGGAACACCAATTTTGGCCGAGAATACAACCTTCTTCATTCAGCCGGGGAGCCGCGAAGTGACTGTTTTGGGCAAGAAGATTGAGTGCGGAAAGATGGCGGACACTGAAGGGATGAAGAATGAAACACAGAAGGAAATGCTGAGGAAATTAAGCGAAAAGCTTGTGGAGATGAAGCCCAAGTACAGGAACATCCAAAACCCACTGATCCTGAAGGCAGGAGCAATTTTTCAATCTGACAACGCGCGAATTGAAGAAGCATGGATGGAATATCGCGCACGGATGAACAATCTGCCTACATCAGTTCTTCGGACCATCCAAAAGCCAAACATCACGGAAATGATCGCATGGGCCAAAGAAGAAGCAAACGAAACATTGGGCGCAGTTTTTGGCCATGCAGAGGATTTTTGGAGCAGTTTGAAGAAAATCCCCGAAAAAGCGAAGGAAATCGCCAACTTTCTCAAGGGATTGATCTGGATCATCATTGCCATCGGAATCCTGACTATTCTGGCCATCATCACCTATCTCATCTTCAAATACCGAATGCTACTGGTCGCCGGCTTCCGCGCGGGCAACTTTTCAGCACAACTCATCGGAAGACTACTGGGAAGAACTCCACGGATCCGAGTTGCAGCAGTTCCGAGTGCTCCGAAGGAAGATCCGTTGGACGAAGTTGCCTACGTGATGGACTACCTACCACCGAGAAGAGTTTGTGCCATCGCTAACGACCCAAGAAAGCTTCCATCGATCAAAGTGCGGATCAACGGAACTACAATGAACGCTCTCGTCGATTCCTGTGCCAGCATAAGCTACTGTCGAGAGTCAGCAGCAAAAAGGGCCAATCTGACAATTCTGGAACTGCCGGATGATGAAGACACGGGATTAAGTGCCGCCAACGACTCTACCATCAACATTTTGGGGAAAACAACTGCAATTTTGGAAGCAACATGTCAGAAAACCGGAACAACGAAGTTTTGGACCGTCGAACTACTGGTTGCACCCGATTATCATTGTCCAGGACCTCTACTTCTCGGACTACCAATTTTCTACGAACTCAAGGCGGACATCAATTTGGGCCATAACGAAATGACTATCGACGGAATTTCGGTCAAAATTTGTTCGATCCTGCGACAAACAACAACGACAACACCCAAAGTGATCATGAAGGAAACGACGATTTTGGAGCCGAGAACGGACAACATTGTGACCGGACGTGTGGAAGAGAAGTTCAATGAGGAGGACATTTTTCTGGCGAACGAAACAACACACAAATATCCGAACATCATCGTCGGACGAACCCTCGTGCAACCTCAAGAATCACAAGAAGTTCTACTCCGGATTATGAACACCGGGAATTCGCCGATAAAAATCTTCGCCAATTCACATCTTGCGGACTTGGAACTGATCAGCCAAGATCCAGCAGAGGTGAATGCGCTCCCAGGCGACGAAGTTCCGGAGAGGGACTACATTCCACCGGAGGCGAGGTGGTACAAACATCTTCCAAAACTCCCTGCCGAGACGAAAAATCGGCCACCGTCGGAGAAATTGTGCTTCGAAGGTACAAGGCTCAACAAAGAAGGACAAATGGAGCTGAAGAAGATTGTCGACAAACATTCGGATGCTTTTGTAGGCGAAGATGGGAAGATCGGAAGATTCCGAGGACCAATTGCGCACAAAATCGACCTCATCCCAGGGGCTCTTCCTTTTCAACAACGGCCTTACCGAACAAACCCAGAAATGCAGAAGGAGATCGAGCGACAAGTACAACTCATGCTCGACCAAAACATCATACAAGAGTCGGAGAGCGAATTTGCGTCGCCGATTGTGATGGTGCCAAAAGCCGATCGCCAGTCATGGCGTTTTGCGATCGACTACCGCCGCCTCAACAAAATCACACAGAAGAGAGTGTTCCATCTGCCAAGAATCCAAGAACTGATCGACCTGATGGGCTGCAAAAAGTACTACACATCCATGGACATGCAATCTGGCTTTCATCAAGTCCCGATGGATAGCGGCGATGTCCACAAGACAGCCTTCATTTGCCATTTGGGCATCTACGAGTTCTTGGTGCTACCATTCGGCCTTTGCTCCGCACCAGACACCTTCCAGCGGATGATGAACTCACTCCTTACGACGCCGACTAAGCATGGCAATGCTCGTCTACCTCGACGACATCATCATTGGTAGCAGCACACAGGAAGAACACCTCTCAGACATCGACAACTTTCTCCGAGTGCTAGAAGAAGCTGGCCTCAAGTTGAAGATGGAGAAGTGCCACTGGGCCCAAAGCGAGATCAAATACCTCGGCTTCTTCCTCAGTGAGAAGGGTGTGAGATGCGACCCAAAACAAGTGCAAATTGTGAAGGATCTCAAAGCACCGAAGACATTGAAAGAGCTGAAGTCACTTTTGGGCGCTTTCTCATACTTCAGAAAATTCATCCCAAGATTCTCACACATCGCTCGACCTCTACAAAACCTGACAGAAGACCGATTTGAGGGCAAAATCCAGGAAAATTGGACACCAGACCACGAACAATCACTCCAAATACTGAAGGACCTACTCAGCTCAGCACCGACCCTGCGTTCTCCCAGGTTTGGAGAACCTTTCACCATCGAGTGCGACGCATCCAGGAAAGCAGTGAGTGCAGTACTCCTACAAGAGGGAGTACCGATTGCATTCTACTCGCGGGCACTCAACAAACACGAGCGGAACTATCCTTCAGTGGAGCGAGAGGCGCTGGGACTTGTGTATGCAGTGGAGGAATTCCGTCCCTACATCACTGGTAGCGGAGTCACCGAAATCATCACCGACTGTAAAGCTTTGACGGCGCAATTGAAGTTGAAAGAACCNTGGTCTACCTTGACGACATCATCATTGGTAGCAGCACACAGGAGGAACATCTCTCGGACATCGACAACTTTCTCCGAGTGCTAGAAGAAGCTGGCCTCAAGCTGAAGATGGAGAAGTGCCATTGGGCTCAAAGCGAGATCAAATACCTTGGTTTTTTCCTCAGTGAGAAGGGTGTGAGATGCGACCCAAAACAAGTGCAAATTGTGAAGGATCTCAAAGCACCGAAGACATTGAAAGAGCTGAAGTCACTTTTGGGCGCTTTCTCATACTTCAGAAAATTCATCCCAAGATTCTCACACATCGCTCGACCTCTACAAAACCTGACAGAAGACCGATTTGAGGGCAAAATCCAGGAAAATTGGACACCAGACCACGAACAATCACTCCAAATACTGAAGGACCTACTCAGCTCAGCACCGACCCTGCGTTCTCCCAGGTTTGGAGAACCTTTCACCATCGAGTGCGACGCATCCAGGAAAGCAGTGAGTGCAGTACTCCTACAAGAGGGAGTACCGATTGCATTCTACTCGCGGGCACTCAACAAACACGAGCGGAACTATCCTTCAGTGGAGCGAGAGGCGCTGGGACTTGTGTATGCAGTGGAGGAATTCCGTCCCTACATTACTGGTAGCGGAGTCACCGAAATCATCACCGACTGTAAAGCTTTGACGGCGCAATTGAAGTTGAAAGAACCGAAGAGGAGGATGGCGAAGTACCAATTGACTCTCATGGACAAAGACTTGAAGATAAGCTACCGACCAGGGAAGAGCAACTACATTTGCGACTACCTTTCAAGATACAACATACCCGGTGAAGAGAACACGGATGAGAGCGAGGACGAGGAGGACAAAAAGAAATGTGAAGTTCGAAAAGCATGTGCGATGGAGGCAACAAAAGAACAACAGCCGCTCCGAACAGAATTCGAAATTCCGTTCAACACCGACGACGTGATCAGAGAGCAAAGAAAAGTGAAGGAATTGGCGAAACTGTACTACATTTTGCGGTTCAAGAAGTACCCAACCGATGCGAAGGAAAGATGGAAGTGGAGAGAGAAAGCCAAAGAATACTGCATTCTGGACGGAGTGATCTACTATAAGAAGGGCAAGGACAATGAAGAAAGACCAAAGATGGTCATTCCATATGCCTTACGAGAGAAAGCTTTTCAGTGGATCCATGAAAAGGGAGGACATTTCGGAATGGACAAAACACTGGTCACTGCATTTTTCACGGGTCCTGCAATTTTGCCTTTACGCCCAGCGGATGAGCCAATAAACATTGAAAGATTCGTGGATGATCAGAATTTGGAACAAGAAGAAGCGGAAGAATCGGAGGAGGAAGAAGACGCCAACCAAATTCCCACAATTGGAGAAAGAAGTCAAGGAAAGATGAGAGGTTGGGGCTTGGAGGAAAGCGAGGAAGAAGAGGAAGGAAAAGTGGTGATGGTGAGGAAGTATGAGGAAGAAGAATGTGGAAGAGAGGAAGAGGAAGGACTGATGGGTTATTGCTGCGCGATCCGAATCCCAGCCTACTCAGATGATGATTGGGGGTACTCCTCCTCCGAGGAGGAAGACGAGGATGAAGCTGAGGAAGAGAAGGAACCCGGGCCCAGTACACTGTACAATGGAGGACAACCAGTATCAGTCAGCAAAGTTTTTGCTAGAAGAGAAGAACCCGAGCCCAGTACACCGTACAAAAGAGGACCACCAGTACCAGTCACCAACGTTTTTGCTAGAAGAAAAGAAGTCCCAAAACGGGAGAAGAAGCGAATAAGCAAGAAAAATTGGAGGCGGATGCAGAGGCCAAGAAAGGGAAAGAAGAACTGGAAGAAGAGGCACCAGTGCCTGAGCGAGAAGAGAATTCGGAAGATGCAGAAGCGGAAAGAAAGTTGAAGGCCAAAGCCGGGGAGAAGGCCGAAGCCAGAGAATGGGAAGAGATGCTTCAAAAGAAGGACGCCGGAGAAAATTCAAGGATTGGAGCGAAAAGAGAGGAGAGACATGAGGCCGAAGCCAAGAAGGAATGCGGCAAGATGTGCCAGGAAGTTGGAACCCGAAACCAACCCTTGAATCAATCCGCGCCGCACACGAGCACAGGCCGCAACCAGTCCACTCAGCACACACCGGCCCAACTTGCGCCGCCCTCATCAAAGGTCGACGGCACACATCGCCCATCGCGGTCGCCTAAAAATTGTGTTCTTTTGTGAATTTGTTTGAATTTTCAGCGTTTGAATGCTTTACAAAAAATAACACTAATTTCGAACTACATCACTTAATTATAAAAACCTAATTTAAATTTTTTTTTAATTAGGAACGACACTCACACACTCACTTGATTATATTCTAGGAAGAGAGATTAGATGGACAGATAGATAAGTTGGTAGGTAGGTAGATAGATAGATTAATTAGAATAAGTTTTTTTTTTTTTTTTTAGTTCCCTTTTAGAGTAAGCGGGGGAGTTAGCTTCATACTGCTCGGACACATCCACAACTTATCCCTTTATCAATATGTACTTTCTACTATTTATCTAATATATTTAATAATTTTTTGTACTGGTTATACTTATCTTACATATAGTAAAAGATTTTACACCCATATTTCTCTATGTAAAGTCCTAGTGTTGCATTTACTAAATTTTATTACAAAAAAAAATACAAAAAAAAAAACTACAACTACAAAACTGCAAAAGATAGAAAACGACAAAAGATAGAAAACGACCAAAAAACTACCTTCTGTAAAACTACATTTAGACAACCTTATCTGTCCTATCCCGACCGACTAACCTCCTCATGTGGTGATGCTCTGAATGTTGTCGCGCAAGACCTTCCGATGGCGGTTGCCGCCTCCCTGGCCGAGTCCTTTGCCGCCCTTCCCGCGTCCGGACATTTTTCGCTTTTGTTCGCTGGAGTGAAGAGAGAGAGAAGTGAGCGCTGGGGTGGCGGATGAAAATAAATTAGAAAAATCTGGAAAAAACCAACAACATTAAACAACGCGCATAAACAACACGACAACAATAAAATAAATTCTTTACAAAACAAAAAAAAAGTTAATGCGACACTTTGGGCCCTATCCTTTATTTATATTGGTTCCATTATTTTTACTAGAAAAATGCGAATTTATGATGTCTTCCTTTTTTTGTCCGAATTAGCTAATTATTGATGCTTTGTATACTATAATATTTTTTCAGATTGTTATAATTTTTGGGATTACTCACTAGAAATACTTATTACTATTATTACACTTTGCTGTTCCTAAATAATTGTTAGATCATAAATAATTGCTAAATTTTTATTTGTAGGCTTTATTTTAGCTTTGTAAATAAAGTAATTTTGCACTAGTTAATAACTTGTTTAGCTCTACTTAGGAATTCGAAGTCTCTACATATGTTCTCAGTCCTCACTATGCTAATACTATTATTGTTAGTAATCTTTTTCATTTTTAACCTAATACTTAATACTTATTTTGTCTGGAATGTCTAAATAGAAGGTGTATTTTTTGCTGTTAAGAATGCAAATGAATGAACTGGAATGAATTTGCTCTCCCCTTCTCCCTTCCCCGCCATTATCAATCAATAAGGCGTCCTTTTCTCTGCTAAGCCCTTCCTTCTCCAATGTCTCTCCCACCCCTCGTTCTCTGCTATACACACTCTTCCTATACACAAGTCCCTCTCCCCCTTTGTTCATTAGTTTTGTTACGATATTAGCACTAATTCAAAATATCCACGGATTATCCTTTAATGCTTTTCATACTTATTATTTAGTCCTTTTATGGTAGCTTTTCCACATATATATTTGTCATTTAATTGTCGGGACGACAATTTTTGGAGGGCACTGATGCTCCCCACCCGCAAATTGTACCCAACTCAATTGCCCCTCTGATCAATTCGGTTTAAGCCCAAATTGTGTTCAACCAAAAAACACCTGTTTATTGTGGGCGTTCCCGCCCAAACTCTCTCTCTTTCTGTTCTTCCCTTTCCCCCTTGAACATCCACCAGTCAGTCGGAAGGCAGACGGACGGAAGGAAGACCTTGATCGAGAGTTCCCGGGCCACGGGAGCCGGGGTTGTTGTGACCCTTCCCCAGAATTGTGTCCCCGATTATTATCCTTAATAAAGTTCCTATGCAAATTGGGACATCCAATGGGGACAGGAAGTATGGATTGAGGACACGGGAAGACAAAGTCCAGGGATGTAGGAATCACAGTGTTAAATATCTGCCGCCGCCAATTTCGCGTTATTGGGCTTTGCAAAATTGTTATTTCTTTTTTAAATCATATTTTTTTAATTTCAATTTTTATAAACCTTTATTTGTTTTACTGATCAAATCTTTTAAAAAATTCATACATAAAGGGCTTTTGTTGCCCAGTAAATTGGTTTGAAATTTTCCAACATTTATCACAAATATAAGGAATTACATACATCCAGTGTTTAAAGTGCAATAATATCACTAGTAAGAATAAATTGTTTTTTGAGGAAAAACTCCAAAATTTCGGGATAATTCTGGAGGAAAAACCTCGGATACAAAAAATAATAAATAAATAATTATGTATAATCATATTCAAATTCAATAAATCATCAAAATGCTCAATGATGTTGAGGGTCCGGGCCCCCGGGAGATAGTCGTTTGGATGTTTCGTTGTGGGGCGTCGCTGGCAACTGGAAGCCCATGGACTTGAACAATTCAGTAGAATTGTACTGAAAATTTGTTATAAAAAATTCATAATCGAGCAAATACATCTATAGGGAAGAACAGAAAGAGAGAGAGTTTGGGNATGAAAAAAAAATAAATTTCAAAAATTTTTCTCAATCCTTTATTACGATGAAACAAGCGAAAAATATCAAATTTCTTAAGAAAATTACCTAAATCACAGCACCCTATAAAAGCAATTTTCTTAGGAGATAGGTCCAAATTTTAAAATTTTCTTCATAATATTCTCTAAAATTTCCGGCGGCATCTTCCGACACCTCCAAAATAGTTTTTTGGGCTCGTCAGTTACCTTCAGTCAACCCTTCTTCTTTCACCAGTTTTCCTTCTTATTCTTACCTATAGTCAACCCTTTTCGGTATAAATTCTAAAATTTCAAAATGATCTAAAAATGCCGAAAGCCTTTAATAAATTTATAATAAAATTAAGCTATTTTATTATTTTTTATTTCTTATCCCTTTTATTATTTTTATTTCTTATCCTCGGATTAGCTTGACCCGAGTTAAGTGCTTAACCCGGCATAACTCAGAAGATGAGAATCTAGGTTTGGCTTAACCCTTGGTTAAGGGTTGTCTAAACCCGGGTTAGTGGAACGCGGGTTAACGCTTAGCCCGGGTTTAAAAAGGAGAGTGAGAATGAGAATAAGGACCCTGCTGGTATCTATATTTTTATATTAAAATTTTGTAATCACCTTTACATGTATGTAGAACTAATAAGAAAATAATTTTTGAATAGGATCAAAAAAGGCTCTACTCCAATTTACGCGTCCAATCGAGTTTTATGCGTCCAATCAATTTTTTGTGCGTCCAATAAAACTTTTATGCGTCCATCGAAATGAGTAAATAAATTAACAATTAACAAAACTCAATAAAAATGTAACCCGATACCTAAACTTTCTTAATTATTGCGAAAAATAGTGAATTTATATCTTATGTTTTCTCTCATTGCGATCCAAGATCATAAAATGAAGAGATATCTTATCATGTTCGAACATTGGGTCTGTTTAATTCTAAAGAAAAATAAAAGTATTTCATAAACTGGCAGAAGGTGGTTATGTAAGAGGTAAAACACAAAAACCGAACAATTGGAAAAAGAGGGATTTGCAAATTATAAACACTTTTTTACATTACTTTTTATTGAGTTTTTGATAATCGTAATTTATTTAAGCATTTGATTGGACGCGTAAACTGGAGTAGAGCCTCAAAAGTTCCTTTCTTACTTATTTATTTATCAGTTGTGAACTTCTGATCGGATTCAGTCAGAAGATGAGAGCAATGAGCAGTTTCTACTTTGTTGAACCAGTTTATGAACTCAAAAATGAAAGTGGGGACAATACCTACAGAGACCATGTGATCGGTTGTGGCATCGATTATGATGGTGGACACTTGTTCATCGAAAAGAATGGAAAAGCAGAGAGTGAGTGATTGGCGCTAGGGATGTGATCGATCGCTGACGAAAAATTGAAATTTCTAGGGTCCAAAAACTCGAAAAACGGAATTTCGATGCCAAAAATGACCGAAATCAAAATTCGAAAGTCGAAAAATCGATCACATCCC
>LDKF01003392.1:0-15618 GCA_001026735.1 Rotylenchulus reniformis | reverse complement strand
GGCCACCACAAAATGGCCACCACAAAACGGCCACCACAAAATGGCCACCACAAAACGGCCACCACAAAATGGCCACCACAAAACGTCCTGTAAAGACTAGAGCCCGGACCGATACGATATATCGTCGATATTTTTCGAGATATCGCATCGATAATATCGAAAAATCTCGTATCGAATATCGTATCGAACTTTTGTAAGATTTTTCGATATTTTTCGAGAACGAGATTTTTCGAGAATTTCGTATCGAATATCGTATCGAAACTATTCCAAATATCGAATATCGTATCGAATCTTTTTTGAAAATTTTCTTTTTTTTATTAATATGAATTCATAAAAGATTTATTTTTATTTGTTCGCATTTGTGGCATGACTCCTTTGAAGAGACCTTGGCGGATTTGGAAGTCGCAGGTTTTTTTAATTTAAAAAATCATTAAAAAAATTAATTAATTAGGATCTCCGTTATCACATAGTCAACCTAATCTTCGAACTGAATTTGCTGAATATCTTTCCTTGCCACGTGAATCAATGGCATCTGATCCGTTGATTTTCTGGAGAAACAACCATGAGAAATTTCCAATTTTGGCAAGGGCAGCGCGACGATATCTCTCAGCACCAGCAACAAGTGTTTGCAGTGAACAACTATTTTCCACCGCGCGTGATGTGTTTAATTACCGAAGAATGAGCATTAAGCCAAGAAAAGCAGAAATGATTATTTTTTTGAAACGAATCCTTCCAACGATCAATTACAATTATTGAATGAATATTCAGATTTCTTTATACTTTATATAAAAATAAATTCGATAGGTTAATAGTGTAAATCTCGAAAAATATCGAGTCAAAAATATCGATATTTTTCGAGAACGAGATTTTTCGAGAATCTCATATCGAATATCGATCGTACCTCCAGTCCGGGCTCTAGTAAAGACGCCACAAGGCATAGTAGGGTTTTCATGATATTCCTCCCTACTCGCCCTTCACCACAAAACGGCCCACCACAAAACGGCCCACCACAAAACGTCCTGTTCCGCCATGAAACTACCATACAATTAAGCTTATTTTGGTAATGTAAATTATCTATACAATGAATTATTAGGTTAAGTTAATTAGTACACAATAATATCAAGAGTATTATTTGCTACATAAACTATACTTTTTAATGATATTATCCATTAATTAGGTTTAACATTTTCCTATAATTTCCTGGAAACTTACATGGGGACGTTCTATAAACTTTTCAAATCATTTTAGTTAAAAAAAGCAACTATGATTAGAATTTTTATGATTTTTTTATTTTTTAAGAAATAATTTTGAATTAATTTTTTTTTCTTGAATAAAATAGCTCAAATTTGTAGATTTAATTTCAAGAATTATTTCCTTAATCACAACTGTAGTAGAAATGTATGCCTATAATCGTGATTCATCCATTTTATTTCATTAATAAATCCTTCCTAGATAGATTTTCGCGACAAACCGGTAATTACAATTTATAAACGTATTACAAACCTATTCATTGTAATTAATTAAACATATTTCCATATATTATGGAATTAATTTACTTTATCACAAAATATGTAGCTCAAAGGTAATATTTTTCAGCTTTATCACAAAATATGTAGCTCAAAGGTAATATTTTTCAGCTTGCGTTATAATTTTAGTTATTACAATATATTTTAATGTCTTAAATAAAAAACAAGTATAAATACTGTATATAGTTTTTAAAAAATATTTATAGTGTATGATAAGTTTTTGTGGGTCTTCATTTTGTGTAGACAAATAATTTATTTAAAATTTAAATGAACTTAATCAAATATCGAAATATGCATTATTATGATTCATCATAATTTGTCACTTTTTTGGACATCAATGCCTCTTTCTTAAAATTCAGGAGAGTTGAGAGCAAAATACAGCCTGAGATCTTTTTTTGTACCGAATTTTCTCGGCAAAAGAATGGACTAGAGTATAAATTCAAAAGATAATCTGATATTTTTTCGAGGTTCTTTTAGAAAAAAATCAGAATTGGGTCAAGTTCCTGGATCCGGATAAATTTCAACATCTTAATCCAAATACTAAAAAAACGTAGGAACGAAACAAACAATAATTTATTTAAAATTTTTTTTTTAAATTTAAAACTTAAAAATTCATTTCAGATCTGCACATCATTTAAATGAGACGTATACATAATTAGGCATCATTTTCTCTATTTTAAATAATTTTTATTTTTACTCATTTTTCATGATTTTATTTTAATTACAAATCTGGAATAGTCCTTTATACTAATATAGCTACTAATAAAAATTCCATTTTACATTTTCACACCGAATAGCTTCGATAACTAAAAATAATGAATCATCAAATTCCGCAGATCCACCGGCGAATCTGATGCAATTGACCATTTGTGATCGGCGGGGGTGAAGGATACTAAAATTTTGCACATTTTCCCTATTCCAACCATTTGACTTATTGTGATATACACTTCTATTCTTTTTAGCATTCTATTTAATTAGTTGAACATTAATAAAATTAAATCAAAATTGATTTTATAGTAAGATATTCACTAAGCTGGATGCCGAACCCCGATGAATTGCTTACAGATTTTTCAGTCGAACTTGGCCCTAATTTCCCTCCACCCTCTTCCGCCGTAAAAATGGCCACATAAAGGCGAGCTTAAATCATCAGCAACCAACCATCAGACCAACCCGAGAATACATCAAGTTTTCCTTGAAACCAGCAGTCTGAATTACTATATCTCTCTCTCTATATGGAATCCTGCCTCTTATCTTATTCCCTTTATTCCCAAAAATTTCCAATGTTTTTAACGCGTTTTAGCTCCAAATTTTTAAATTCAATTTCCAAATAGCACAAACCGATTTGAATCCTCATCCATTGTCAGTTTCGATTGGTGCTAGGTCGTTACCACTAAAAGACGCCACATGGAACATTAAAAAACCGCAACATGTTCCAGTCTGGCCGAAAACTTTTTTTGTTAGACTTGTAAGACAAAAAATATAAAAGGCAAAATTGTTCAGAATTTTATGCTGATTCGAAAAGTATTTTTATTTTTTCGAAATTCGGCCAAAAAGTTCGAAATATTCCCTAAAAATTCGGCAAAAATTTCGACATCTTTTTCGAAAAATTTCGAAAAATCCATAATAAGAGTAAATTCTTTTTGCTTCTGGCCGAGCATGCAAAAAAAAAAATTTGTCCTCTTTTTTAACGTCTCAGCACCGGATAACTACAATAAAAGTGAGCCTTATTTTATTTTTTAACTGCTAACATAGAGCATCATTTTTCGGTTTGCAGCTGCAATATGCAATTATATTTGGCTCTTTTTTGCCTTATTTCTATCGCCGCCTTGCCTGACTTTGCTACAGGTTCGAACCGTAAAAAGGATTCATCCAGAGTTTGACCATCTGCTGATGAATTTTCAGGGGTTCATTGCTGGGAAACTCTCAATGCGGGGCACCACATACCATTTCCGATATTGTATAATCCTACCAGCAGAACATACAATGTGCGGCGGGATGCAGAAGGACGCAAGTGGAAGTGGGCCACTCCTATATGCGAGAGCTGCCATATAAACGGTTGTCAAATCAATGAATGTATGTGTATTGAATTCATTAACTGTGAAGTTGTTACTTTTCGAATCAATTCATTGTAATTTACGAAATTATATTAATTATATAAATATTTTTATTCAGTAGGTAATAATAATAATCTGACTGATGAGCCAATGTCACTCTCCACCTTACCATCAATCGAAATTCCCCAGAAATTGTGCTAAAATATCTGAGAAATAAAAAAGTCATTATTTGACAAAATTCTCAATCAATTTATATTCATCAAATGTAGAGTATGATATGTGGATTCAAATTCAAAACACAGCTGAAAAGATAGAAACTACAAAACACCGGATAACCAAACTGTGAAATTCAGTCTTTCGTGAGTCCGCTCTTCTGGAATACCTTTTATAGGTTGGAAACCACAGATCAAACTCTCTAAATCAATCGATAAACCGATCATTCTAGATTAGGACTTTGTTATAAATTTTGTTTGATTACCTAAAAGCAATTTACCCCAAGATGGTATTGAAAAAATGTGCCCTTTCACATTAAGCACTAGCGCGAGTGTATCTCAGTTGCAATAATAATGATGAAATCTGCAACATGGCAAAAAAGGAGTTGGATTATTGCGACAAATTGTCTGGAAATTTTTTTTGTAGAATTTGCAAAGATCAAAATCGCTGCATCGACCGCGATAAAATCGAAAGTTACCTTCCAAACCCTCCAACCACGACCACCACCACCCCNCTAGCACAACCACCCCGAAGACCACGACTAGCACGACTACCCCCATCACCCCTGGGAGCACGACTAGCACAACCACGACTACTACTATCACTCCTACAACCACAACACCGACTATCACTCCTGAAAGCACAAAAAACCCAACTACCCTTACAAGCACAACTACTACGACTTTGACTTCCACGCCCACTCTTGAGACAACCACTGTTGAGATCGAGACCACAAGCACCACTCTTGAAACTACCACTGACGAAAAAACCGACCAATCTTTGTCGACCATGAAGGGTATATACATACATTATTATTATCTATTGAATATGGTGTAATTTTTGATCAAAATGTTATAAAATCAACTGATTCATATTCAATTAATCATAACATAAATGTTAACAAATTTATCGGGTTATGCTATATTTAGGGGTCCCGGTACCGACTGCACAGAAGTTAATTTAGGATTGCGAAAGTCGTCGGATTCGGGTGGGAAATGAAAAAAACAATAAAATTTCCGGAAGCCGGAGGAATTAATATATATATAGGCTAGAGATATATAGGAGATGCCTATAAAGCACCTGTTTGAAAATTTTGTTTTATATAGGTATGTTGTAGCCGAAGTTGAATTTCAGCCGAAGTCAACTTCGGCTAGCCGATATTGAATCGGAAAAATGGCCAAAATGAAAACTTTTTTTGAGGCTTCCTAGGCCAAAACTATAAAAGACAAATATGTGCAGAATTTTATGCTCTATCTTTTGGCCTAATTAGTTTAATTTTTGAAATTTTCAAAAAATTCAATTTTTTAAAAATTTTAAAAATTTTCAAATTTTTAAAAAAATCAAAAATCTAATCAGGCCAAAGAATAAAGCATAAAATTCTGCACATATTAGTTTTTTAGTATTAATATAGCATCATTTTAAAAAAGTTTTCGTTTTGGTCATTTTTCTGATTCAAGATCGGCATCGTTGACATCGTCTAGCCGAAGTTGACTTCGGCTGAAATTCAAGATCGGCTACAACATATACACTAAAATCAGATTGATATTTCCAATGAAAATTTTGAACTTTTTTGCAATAGAAGATGGAATTTTACCCACTTTTGTACATCTATATCGCTACAAAAGCTCTCAAAAGGGTTGATACTAAAATCAACCAGATGATGAATGTTGAATAATTTTAATAAAACATGAGATTATTCATTACTCATGTTTTATTCCGCGGTTTTTAATTTTGATTACCGTAAAACTGTATTAAGTCCTCGTCCTAAGATAGACTCACACTAAAGACAATATTTTCTTAGTTTAATTATTTTTATTTCTTTGACTGGTCCCAGATCTTTTAAACTCTCAAATGATAAAAGTGAAATTTTGATAAATTTTAGGCACTACTACTAATGAGAATACCCAACGCTTTGCTGGAACATTTGCGGCCATCAAATTTGGAAGTATAATTGGCATTAACATTTATAAATAATAATATTTTTGAAGTAATAATTTTAATCGATATGCAAAAATATACTATATATGGGATTATAGTGTAGAAAACTTTCCATTTAAATTATAGTCTGGGCATACATTTCAGTCGCTTATTTTTTCAATTAAATCATAATAAGCACAAAAAAATCCAACATCTTATGTTAGTTTTATTTTTCCATAAAGGAATTGAACAAAATTGGAAAATAAAAAAAATCGTAAGAACAATTATTTTTTAAGATTGAATGTGTCTTCAGCCAAAAGATGTGATGAGAGGCTCGTAATTGTTCAATGATCAGAAGCCATTCGAATTTTAAAAATTCCAATTATTAAAAAAATAATTTGGTAAAGGACTTTTTTGCTTTCCTCGATAATACACACCTAATTAAAAATTCATAATGATCGCCTCTTATCCATTATTTCTATAAGTTTATAATTTCCACGGCCCAGTGAAAAATCTTGGATAAAAAAATATTAAACGTTAAAAATAAATATTTTTTAAACGATTTTTTTAAGTAAATGCTCCATAAAAATTCATAAAAAACCAAGATTTAGAGGCTTAAAAATAATAAAAATCAAAAATAGTTGCTGTTGAAATCAGGAAAACTTCCTCTTCATAAAATCTTTTACCCAAAAATAAATTTCTAATTCAATGGAATCTCTATACTCCTGCAACAGGTGGCATCTACTTTTAGCATACTTTATATCCTTAGAATTATTTTATATAATCATTGCAATTATGCTGACACTTTCACTTGACGAAAGTTCAAATTGATCACTGTTCCCTGGCCGATTTTCATGGGTTGTACTGCTCCAGCAGATGGCGGCATGCCATGTTTATATTTGAACATTTTTTTGGCCAATCCGGCCCAAAATGGAAGTGCCGAGTTGCGAATTGTCGAGCTCATAGTGATCAGAACCCAGGGATGGGATTCGGTACCAAGAATTTCCATCACAGGTTGTAGCAGGAACAACATGTAGTAGGTCTCCCCAACGTCAAACACATTATTGAGCAGACCGTTATGTAGCAGATATAGTGAAAGCTGCAAAATAATTATTTTTTTAAGATTTTAGCTAAAATTATTTATTTTGTTATACCGGAATTCCTCTAATATATGGGGCCGTTTTATATTATTTCAACCATCCTCCATTTGCCCCTTAAATTTTTCATGAGAATAAAACAACAAACAAATTTTAAAATTCAAATAAAGTGATTCATAATTCTAAACATCCCCAAATAAATTCGGACCATTAAAAAAACGGAAAATTAATATAAAATTATATAAAGTAAAAGAAAAACAAATTTGTAAGGACATAAAGTAAAATACCTAAAAAGGAAAAATCATGTTATAGAGGGGCCCCCTATATTAAGGGACTCTTTTTATTAGGAAGCCCTTGTATTAGAGGGGCCCCTTATATTAGAGGAAATTCATAATTATATTTTTTGTAGTATTTCATCATTTTACCTGAAATAGGATTAGAACTGCCAGTGTCACGGTCATCCAAATCGCGATGATCAACAGATTGAGTTCCGCCTTTTTTGCCATCGAATTCATCTTTCCGGATCGGCTCAGTCGCATAACTTTGTAGAGGGTCAATCCGTTAATGAATAGTGAGAAAATGAACACCAAACTGTTAAACAACGCAGTCAGCAGATTCATGTCGATCGGAAAATAAAGAAAACATTATTTTTAACATACATTATTGTGAATAATTTATTATTGGTATAAAAATAGGTTCTGGGCACTTTCTCGTGATTTTATAACGTCTTGAATCATTTCTCCAAAAGTTTTAGAAAGGGCGAAAAGAGACAACACGAATGAGTTATGCCATTCGAAATTTGAGTATTCCATTAAAATCCCTGTTCTCCAGGGGTTATCGAGTGAGTCATTTGGCTCCTTCTAATCCTTTTGGATAAGTGAAATAATAAAAAATGGTAAAAACATAATCTGAAGTCGTTCAAAAAACATTTACTATAGCATGCAATCTTCAATTTCAAGGTTTTCAGACCAATTATGAAATGGTTAAATTATATCTTTTACCTCATAAAAATCATATTTGATGATCAGTGGAATGTATCCTTTGCTTGGATCACTGGCCACAAACGGTGACGTTTGAGAAATGGAAAATATGTGATGGACGGTGAAGCAAAGGAGATGAAAAATGCCACAAAAATGGTTGGAATCCAAAATTGTTGCCAAAACTGAAGATATTTTTTATGTTTTATTAGTTTAAAATATAATAATTATTAATATAAATTTTTTAAAAAGGCAATTGTTTGTAGTGAACAATATTTAATAAATAATATATTATGGTGTCTTATTATCTATAATGGAACTTTAATTTAAAAGCCGTAAAAATATGAGCTTTTTCAATTTATTTTATTTTGGAAATTAATTAATTAATTTGGTAATAAAATTTTTAACATTTAAAATTTCAAATTATTTTAATAATTTTTGCACTCTGTGAATAACAAGTTGTATCATGACTTATAAAGGAATTATTTCCATATTATAATATTATTTAGATACATATAAGAAAATTATTAAAAATATATATTTTTACTCATTAGAAAAATAAAGCAGCTGTAAAACTATTTATATATTCAATATTATATCCGATAATAAATTGTTTTTAAAATTAAAAAATCATAAAATGAGACCTTTTCATGTTTGACCGGCGCCCAAATCCCGGAAAATCGGTTCAGTGTTATGGCGATGTGCAGAACATAAAAAGGGGTAGTTGAGGAAGTAGATGAGGAAGGGCGCCAAACTGAGCACCCGGAAGGGGGACTTATCGAAAAGGTCGACGGTTGATCCAAACATCGGCAGACGGTAAAAGACCACATCGATCGCGTAATGGCAAATTTCCTAAAAGATAAATATTTTTAATTTATACAGCAAATAAATACTATAAAAATAATAAAAAACCATTTTCGAATAATAAAAATAAGATAACAAAATATTAGAGGAATAAAAAAGTGAATAAATAAAGTTTGATCAGTTCATTAAACGTTTATGTTATATAAAAACGTAAAATCCAATTATTATTTTAAATAATAGATTTTCTGATTAGTTGCATTTTTATAATTAATCTAGCACAAATTTAAAAAAATTTTAAAAGGATAATAATGTGAAAAAAATAATGAACTACCGTATTTTCTCTATTTTAAGGGTATACCCTTAAAAATTTCAACCTAAGCTGAAAGCTACCCTTAAATTAGAGGGTACCCTTAAAATAGAAGGGTACCCTTAAATTTTTCAACCTCCTCCGGTATAATCCAACCTGTGATATTTGAAGAATTTTTTTATAATTTTACAAAATTTCGTCAAATTTTTGTTCAAATTTCCTTATTTTTCCATAACAATTATCTGGATCCAACCTTTTCTTATTAAGAAATGGTGATCATAATCATCCAGATATTTTTATAGATTACATTTTAACTCTGCTACCCTTATGAACATAATCAGATTTATTTATTTTAGAAGTTTTTATTAAAAAAGAAGAAAATATATGTATCATTCACAATAATATTTGGTTGCTTCTTCTGCTTAACAAATACAGTTTGAGGAATTTTAATGAGTGTCCTTAAAACCAGAGATAACGATATGAACCGAATGATTTCTCATCTTTCCAAGCGAAATTCCTATCCTTAATATTCAAAAAAATTCTAAAATTGTTAATTAAAAATAGCCAAATTTTTAATTCCTGATTGTCAGAAATTACCCTCACTTTTAAATTAGGTAGGTGTACCTTTAAATTAGGAGGTACCTTTAAAATAGAGGGGTACCCTTAAAATTTTCAACCTAGGTTAAAATGTACCCTTAAATTAGAGAGTACCCTTAAAATAGAGAAAATACGGTAATATAATTATTTTAAATAAAAAATTTAATAATTTTCAAAAATATTTATTTCATTGTAAGATCATTATTACCAAAACTCCGATGACGCATAAAAAGCGGAAGAATGGGTATTTGAACTCATTCCTTGTGAAAAGCACATAAATGATGCGCAAGTAAAGCGGAATCGAAATTGCTTCATAGACGGAATAGGCGACGAATGAAGGGATAGGGATCATTATTTCGCTGAAAATTTATTTTATTACCTATACTTCAAATTCTGTCATCCTTAATGAGTTTATAAAATTATTTTTAAATCAAATTAAACATAAATGTGGGATGCAATATATATCCACCATTATTATCGTTAATTTGTTGCCATTTTTGGACGAAAGAACAATACCGGATGCTTAACTTCAAAAAGGCTTTGAAGCAACCATACAATTAAACTTGTTATGGTGATAATAAAATAAGGCTAATGAACCAAACATGTGGTAATCAGACAGTGCAAATTATGAAGCAACATATGTACAATTAAAGCTTGTTTTGGTAATGTAAATTATAAATTAATGGGGGGAGGGATGTCATAATAATATCAACAGGAATGAACCAATTATTTGCTACATACCCAATGCAATGCTTTTTTAATGATAATTATTTATTTTATAATCCGTTATTAAATGGCTTGACATTTCCTGGCACGCAGAAATGAACATGGTGTTCTTCTAAGTCTTTTTCAATCATGATCTTAGATCAAAACTACAAAAGCAAATATGATTAGAAAATTATTTTCGATTTTTTGTTTTTTCAAGTATTAATTTGTTATTAAATTTTTTCTTAAAAAATGGCTTCGAGTTGGAAATTAAAATCACAAATGTAGTAAAAATATACATATATCTATAGTCGTGATTTATCCATTCTATTTAATTAATATTTAATAGCATTTGTGTGACAAACTGGTATTTACAATTTGAATCGCAAATCTTTTCAATAAATTATGGAATTGATCCTTTATCACAAAATATATAGTTCAAATGTAATATTTTTCTAGCTTTTGCGTGATAATTTTAGTTATAACATTTATGTAGCACATTATGTTTTAATGTTTTAAAGTTGAAAACAAACAAATTGATTTACAGCAAAGTCGAAAAAAGCAAGCAAAAAATATATTTTTTTAAAAACTAGGGTGTATAATAATTTTTGAGGGTCTTCATTTTGTATAGGTAGATAATAAATAATTTATTAAAAATGCAAATGAACTCATCTAATAAAATATCGAAATATGCACTTTTATGATCGATCATAAGTAGGGCCCGATATTTTAGGGAATTCCCCTAAGCCAAAATAGGGACCTATTAGGGAGCAAAAAAGGGCCAAAATAGGGAGAAAATAGGGAGCTATCTAGCGAAAATAGGCAAAAATAGGGAAATTTTTTCCCCAAAATATGACTTAAAAATTCAAATTTTTTTTCTAAAAAGCGTATTAAGCCTTTTTATAATCAATTTAACTATTATCTCGAGATGTTTTTAAATAAAAATTGAAGATTCATAAAAAATAGAAAATTAAAAAATTAAAAAAAGTTTTTTCGAAATTTTTCAAAAAAATTTGCGAAAATTTTTATCTTTTGCTAAAAAAATTTTAAAAAATGGGTGAATTTCATAAAATTTAGTAAAAAATAAGCCAAAATAGGGAGAAAATAGGGAAAAAATGGCGAAATAGGGAAAAATTTAGCCGCGCTTATAGAAATAGGGAAAATAGGGAAAAAAAGTTCATCAAAATACGTTTAGGTAAATATGTCTAAAAACGCGTTTTTGAGCATTTCCCTACGATTCCATGACTTTTAAAAAATAGGGATTTCCCTAAAATATCGGGCCCTAATCATAAGATGTCACTTTTTGGACAAAACATCAATGCCCCTTTTTTATATCCAAGGGCATTNGCAGACTGCAGTCTTTATTCTTTTGGGTTCGAGTCCCGGTGGACGAAATTATTTTTTAACACTATTTACATATCAGACAAAAAATACTAAAAAGAATTTTTTTTTCATTAGCGAACCAAAAATTTTTTATATTCAAAATTATGATGTATGGAAAATGTTATGCTGGACAGCTAAAATTAAGATTACTAAAATACATCCCTAAAGATGACGTCCCGGACCAAAATACACCCCTAAAGATGAGGTCCCGGACCAAAATACACCCCTAAAGATGACGTCCCGGACCAAAATACACCCCTAAAGATGACGTCCCTTGGTCATTAAAAAATTTCAATCAAAATCTATTTTGATATGTATTTTTACTTAAAGTAGTATAGACTAGAGACCGGACCAAGACAAGATTTTTCGAGATTTTTCAAGAATCTTGATTCAAGAATCTTGAAAAATCTTGGTTCAAGATCTTTATTGAACCTTTTCTGATTTTTTCAAGATTTTTCAAGAATCAAGATTTTTCAAGAATCTTGATTCAAGATCTTTGTTGAACCTTTTCTGATTTTTCAAGATTTATCAAGATTTTTCAAGAAGCTAAATTCAAGATCTTGATCAACAATATGAATTATTATAGTGTTTTTGTACCTAACATTCAGCATTTTTTCAATACTTTATTGCAATTATTGGGAAGATTTATCATTCCGGTGTTTCTTTAGCATTTAATTGTTATTACTTTCGATTTTCTTACTTTTTTTACTAGGTACGTTTTCATTTAGGTCGGATTTTAACCCCTGCCCTCAATAAAATTTTTGAAATTTTTTAATTCATTTAAACCTCTTCCTAGGTAATTTTGGACCCCTGAATCTGATTCTGGCGTCCATTCTGACGTATTGCATAATCCAACGTTACTAATTGAAGCTGACGTCATAATTTTTGTAATTCTTCCTAAGGGTATTTTTTGGCGCTGAATCAAGGATAAGATGATAATTTTAATATTCTCCATTTGATCAATTATCAAAATTGAAATCTTTAGATTTGCTAAGCTTTGTTATTTCCATTATAAAATAGCTTTTTATCCATCGCTTTATTGAAATTGTTCTTAAATTGGTATAAAAAATAAAAATCTTGAAAAATGATCAAGATCTTGAAATATTTGTGTCAAGATTTTTTCAAGATCAAGATTTTTCAAGAATCTTGGTTCAAGATCTTTATTGAACCTTTTCTGATTTTTTCAAGATTTTTTCAAGATCAAGATTTTTCAAGAATCTTGGTTCAAGATCTTTATTGAACGCTAAGTCCGGTCTCTAGTATAGACAAAGTTGGATACCAGTATACCGTATCCGATGAGTTGATTTGATTGCAATTTCTTTATAAAAGTGGATTCTTGAAATATGTTTTATTACTTAGAGTTCAAAAGTTTGAGAACAATATTTTGTGTTCCGGTAGTCGGAGTGTAAAAATGTACCATACCATAGAAAGATACGTAGTATGGGGTGCTGGGTCTTTAAAAAAGGCCAAGATGGCCAATCTGGCCTAAAACTTTTTTGTTAAACTTGTAGACAAAAAGTATATAAAAGGCAAAATTATTCAGAATTTTATACTGATTCGAATGGTATTTTTAAATTCGGCCAAAATTCGAAATATCCCTTAAACTAGAGTAGATCGGGATCGGGATCCCGGCCGATTTTCGGGATCGGGATTTGCCAGAGTCGATCCCGATCCCGATCCCGGATCCCGATTTTCAAAATTCGGGTTCGGGATCGGGATATCCCGACTGCGAATTTCGGGATCGGGATTATCCCGAAATCCCGAGATTTTTTTCGGGATTTTCAAAAAATGGCTTAAAATATAAAATTTTTTAAAGAAAAATTCAAAAAGTCGAAAAAACATTAACACTTAAAAATTTCATATCCATTATTTAGACAAAATTGAAAGGGAACCGATCATTCGGGCAGTGATCAGTGATCACTTGGTCATTGATCTTTTAGGCAGTAAAAATGAAAGGACAAAAATTTACTTTAATGACCAATATTTTATCATTTTTTATATCATTTTCTTAGGCCTAAGGTTTATTAAAAGAATTTCAGAGGCCTCGAGTTTTTTCAAAAAAAATTTCAGAGCCTCGAGTTTTTCAAAAAAAATGGATCTTGGGTTTTCAAAAAAAAATCACAAGCCTTGGTTTCTCATAAATTTCACAGATCTTGATTTCTAAAAAGTTTCATAGGCTTGGAGTTTTCAAAAAAAAACTTCTGAGGCCTCAGGTTGTACAAAAACTTTAAAAGTATTCAAAAAATTTCATATCGAAAATTTTCTTTTTGAAAACTTTTTAGACAAGGTCTCAAACGAGCCAAAAACAACGGAGAATCAATCGTGGAGGGGGGGGGGTCGTGTTGAAATTCAATCGTGAGGACTCTGTCGTGGAGACTCAATTGTACAGACTCAATCGTGGAGAATCCACCCCCACCGATAAAAAGTGAAAAGAAAAAGATAATAGAGAGAACAGAGAACATGATTTTGGCGTTGTGAAATAAAAATATTTAAACATAAGACGATTGGTCAAATTAAAAAGAAGAAAGATACGATTCAAATAAAAACAAAAAAATTTCGGGATCCCGGCCGGGATTGAAATCTTGAATTTCGGGATTCGGGATCCCGCGTTCGGGATCGGGATCGGCAATTTCGGGATCGGGATCAAAAATCCCGATCCCGAAACATCGGGATCCCGGCCGGGATCCCGATCCCGATCTACCCTACCTTAAACCCGTATTTTTCGGTATTTCGGGAAAATTTCGAACTTTTTAGCCGAATTTCGAAAACTTAAAAATACTATTCGAATCTGTTGTATCCTTGGGTCGTCGGAAGAGGCCAAGAGACACAATGGAGAATAATTGTTTATTGAATAGAATAATGGAACAAGGATGGGAAGTGAAGAATGAGGAAGGAAGGCAAAACAGAAGTGACAAATGCTGGAAAATGTATCACTTATATAGGTGGAGATGTGAAGGAATTACAAAGAATAATTACATGATCTGGGATACAAGAGAGGAAGAATATAGAATACCATTAAGAAATATTATCACACGTGAAGAGAATCTTATATCGATCATGCTCTTATCCACAACAGAATCAATATAAAATTCTGGATAATTTTGCCTTTTATACTTTTTGTTTGACGTCTTACAAAAAAGTTTTAGGCCTTTTTTAAATACCCAGCACCGTAGTATGGTATTGTTTTGTACGTTCTGTTTTTAAACGGATGAGCCAAAATAAAGTAAACAGCAGTATAGTACAGTAATACTTATAATTACAGTACCGTACTAAGCAGTTTGATACATCTACATACTATACCCTTTTAGCGATAAATATTCATGCCAAATCTCACCAAAATAAAGCTGTTTTTCCTGCTCGCTTTCTTGATCTGCCAATTCGTAGATGTTTTTGGTAGGAAATTGCACGATTTGATCAAATTTGACAAAATTTTAAGGCATCAGATGTTATTCCACCGTCGAAAAACTCAAACATAAAGCGGGAAAGAAAAATGCAATAACCTTCGGTGGTCGCAAAATTGATTGGAAAGAAATGCAAAAAGGCTTTTGGGACGCTGCTGTCTCGGTGGACAAAGCAACCGGCGTATTGGTAAACAAACATGGTGAAGCGGACATGGACAGTTGTCTTGTAATGACATATCAAATAATTCCATACCATTGTAAGTTGCGGGAAAAATCAAATCTGTCAAATAAAACCAAGCAAATGTTTCATTAAATTTTTTAAACATTTTTTTGATGCATTTTTTAAAAAAATGCTTCAAATATTTCATCAAATGTTTCGTAGTATGCCTCAACTCTAGGCGTAGCCAACTCGTGGTGGGACGACTCGTAATGATTGGTATGAATAAGGCAGTACTTTTCTGGAAAAAGTCTAATTTTTGGCGGGTTCAGAACTGATTGAATATCACATAAATCATTTTTACCACGATTTGAACCTTCTAAACTACCGTATTTCCTGTATTAGAACCCCCGGGGGATTTATTTTTCAACCCCCCTCCAGAGGGGGGGTCTATTGCAGGGGGGGACTAATTGCAGGGGG
>LDKF01003391.1:0-16554 GCA_001026735.1 Rotylenchulus reniformis | reverse complement strand
AGGGGGGGGGGCTTGTTTAATCCAGCACCCGTGGCAACCGCAGAGAAAGAGGATGAAAATCGAGAGGGACCCGAGAGAGGGGAGAGGGCAAAATCAAACAGTGCCGTAAAGAAAGAAGAAGCCCCATCGACGCGGGAAGACATTCTCCGCTTCTCGGCATCCGCTTACCACTTAAAAAATATTGCCATCGGCCCGGCTCATTGCTCCGCCTCACCTCAACCGCAACGACAGAAGGAACCCCCTGCTGCCCTTGGTGATGAGCAGTGAATGAAGGACAGGGATGTGTTGCGCGAGCGCAGAGTCCACCAACGCCTGCACAACCGCTGCCTGAAGAGTGATCCGACATCGCCAGTGGACAAGGAGCTGGAGAAGGGCGGAGACCCGTTGGATTTGCGCCGAGTGCTGAGTGGAAGTCGCGGTGGAAGGTGAGGGCAATGGGGCACTGGGTATGGAGCAGTGTTTGCGTGATCCACCAAATTATGATCTGATCCATGATCTGATCCTGATCTGATCTGATCCAGGGTCCTGGATCAGATCAGGATCAGATCATTTTTGAAATCCCAGGATCAGATCAGATCACGTCTGGATCACTTTTTTTGACGTGATCCAAAAATGATCCAAGTTTTCAAAATTTTCGTCAAAAATGGGGATTTTTCACAAAATTTTCGACAAAAAATAGAATTTTTTCAAAAAATTTTCGTCAAAAATAAGAATTTTTCCCAAAATTTTCTTCAAAAAAAGAATTTTTCCCAAAAGGTTCAAAATTTTCATCAAAAAATACATGCTAAAAAATATAAACCCCGTTGAAAATTATGAAATTTCGCGTGAATTTCTGAAAAAAAAATTAAAAAATAATTTTTTGCTCATCTGTATTCTAGAACCCAGATTTGATCATCTCGATCTTCCCCGAATTTTCTCAACCTCCTCCCGTGCATAACGTGGCGCAACATTTGGGGATCCTGAAATTTGGGGACTATTTGTTATATCTTGACTCAAAAGCAACTTAAAAAACAATTTTATTTTTGAAAAAATTACAAAAATTAGCTAAAAAATAAGTTTATGCCCATTCTAATTTGCCCATTCAAAAAAAGTTATGACCAAAGCACTATGAATTAGAAACAGTGTTTTTTAAATTTGGCCATAACTTTTTTTTTGCAATGAGCCAATTCGAATGGGCATAGACTTAATATTTTGTAGCAATTTTTTTACTCTTTTTTGATACCAAAATTGTTTTTTTCTGTTGCGTAAGAGAGGATATATAATAAAATCCTCAAATGTCAGGTCTCCAAATGTCGTGTAGCCGTGCGCAACCCTACCTTTGAATAATTAAATTGATCACTTATTTCAATGTGTATTTGCGAAAATGAATAATTATTTTTTTGAATTATTTATGTTTTGTAGTCAATTTGTATTGGAAATTATCAAATTTTTTCAAACAAAATTTTTCATTTTGTATCATTTTTTTTCGTGATCCGGAATGATCTGATCTGATCCAGATCATGATCCAACGTGATCTGATCTGATCTGATCCCGGGGATTGGATCAGATCAGATCAGATCATTTTTGATGATCCAGACACTTGGATCAGGATCAGATCAGATCATCTCCGAAAAAGGTGGATCATCGCAAACACTGGTATGGAGCCAGCGATAATAAATTGGTCATAACTTTTTTCTGAAGGGCAGATTTTTGTGATCTTGATAAGAATAGATAGCTTTGAATGTCTGCTACAAAAATGCATAGATGCCAATCCGAATTGGCCACATGATAACATGATAAAAAAGTTATTGCCAACTTATTGGCCGAAACCACGATTTTGTAAATTAATTTGGCCATAACTTTTTTATCACTTGGCCAATTCGGATGGCCATAATGCAATTTTGTAGCTGACATTCTGGCTATTTATTCTTATCACGATCTAAAAAATCTGCCCTTCCAGAAAAAAATTATGCCAGTTTATTACCTATCTCAGTTTCGACATTTTGTATTTTTCGGTATAAAATATTTTTTATTCAATTACCAAGAAAGACATACATAGTAGCATGCCAAATGCCATTCTAACAGAATAGTTGATGAATCACAGATCACCCTGCCCAATTTAGTCAGCGCTCTCGCGGTCCTCCCCCACTGCTGATCTCGAATTCCTCCTCCTCCCCCCACCACCACTACCAACAACGCTCGTCACCTTTCACTGCTCCGCCGGCCATTCCGAATACCTCCAACCTCGGCGCTGACATTGCAGTCGAAGCACTGCGCCGACGTCAACAAATTGGTGGCCACCAACCCCGAAGGTAGTTTTGGACGGTGTGCCGACATTTGACACTTGCGGCCCTTTCGCTATAACTCGGTTCAAATGAAGCTAAAAAAATGAGCAAAAAATAGAGCAAAAAATTTTCTACAAAATAAGCCAATGCCCATCCAAATTGTTCCCACGTGAAAAAGGTTATGGCCAAAATACTGCGAATTTGGCCAAAAATTATTTCGGCCAGAACTTTTTTCACAATGACCAATTCGAATAGTGATAGGCTTAATTTGTAGCTAATTTTTTTCTTTATTTTATGACATCAAATACACTTCTCTAACAGTAAGTTTGGTTTTAACCTAATTATAGCACGAGCCGCAAATGTGCAAAGGTCGTACAACCGTTTTGGACATGTCAAGACTATTAGGACAATGAATGGGAACCAAGCGGGGTGGAATCGAATTGTCCTATTTTTTTAAGCAAATGTCTACTTCATTGATATGTGAATTCTTAGCTTTTCAGGCGCTCCAGCGTGTTCCGGACCTGTTCCAGCGGGGGTGGCCAACCTGTTCCGTGCGCGATTCCCCTCTCCGCAGACCATCCATTGTCGCCCCGTCAGCGCTTCCTCTCCTCCTCCTCCTGGTCCACTGATCAAGCTCCCGAGTCGGCACATCGGTCCCCGCGTGCCCTAACCATCTCCATGGGCCACTGGGACAGCCTCCGGGCCCAGATTCAATCCCCAAAACATTCCACAACTTCGAGCATGGGACAAATGCCCAAGGGCAGTGTGGTGTCCACCCTCTCTTGTCCCCCTCCGACGGCATCGCCAGTCCCCGCAACCCTGACTACCGGGAGCCAATCCCAACAACAGCAGCAAATGCATTCACCACTGATTGCTCAGCAAAGTGTACAAGCTGCAAATGGGGAGAAGCAACAGTCAACGCATCCGTTTCCGGCGCCGAAAAGCAAGTTCAAGATGGCCCACGAGTCGTTCCGCGCTCGGATGCTTCAAGAAATGCAGGATAACAACGAGGCAGTGAGTGGTGGGCAAGAGAAGAGTTTGTTGAAAGAGAGAGAGAGAGAGTGTGTGTGAGGAAGGAGAGAAAGCATATACAGTATACAGTGCTAGGAAGTAACTCCGATCTCGAACAATTCCATCACCGAACCCTCTGTTTTTTTCCTGTGGTTCTTCATGGGATCCTTACGCATTCTTGGTCAATCCATTACTCCTTTTCCCGCCTCTATTTTTTACTCCTATCTGAATTTGAGCTTTCCTTCTTCCATTTAGGCTTTATTCTATGAATACTTTTTTCCTTCTTGGCAATTTCTTCATTTTTATCTTTTCTTCGCTTTTTTTGCATCCTTTTCTTCAGGTATTCATGACCAAGAAACGTACTGCAGATAGCAAATCCAGCGAATTCAAGGGCGGTAAGTTGCTTGTTTTGTCATCAGTGCTGTGTTCCCTGATGGATTGCTGATCGTTCCCCGCTTCCATCTAGGCGACCTTAACAAGTACACTGCGCAGAGTTACACCATCAGGAACGGAGTTGAGATATTCGGAGGTAATGAGGCGGTAGGATAAGGGGGGGAAGGGTTAGAAAAAATAAAGCAAGTTGGGAAACGAGCATTGTAGGGAATAAGGATGGGTGGATTCATTAATTGTTCCCTCAACCTCCACTGCCAAATCCCCTCCCCCACCCCGAAAATCCATTCATTTGACAAAATTTTGTAATTTATTCAAAAAATGAAACCACACGACGGTGCCAAAGGCATACTAATGGTGGCAAAAAGAGGCTACAATGTCAAAGTACAAAAATAAAATAGGTAAACGGATATAAAAAAGGATTGATGTGAGCATATTGCGGTCTCGTAGTATGGCGTAATATGGCGGTCTCAAAAATAAAAAAAACATTTCTATAATTTTAAATCACAAAGTCTAGGACGGTACTTTTCGCGATATATCGCCCTCCACCCCGCCCCAATCGTTAAGATGAGGGTACCAAAAAAATAAAATATCATAAAAATGATTGTTTTGTTCAGATTCCTAGGAAATTTAGACCAAAAATGATTGGCCAAGAATATCCTTCCAACTTCTGGTATTGTACAAATCCATTTCAGCGAACCTGAACAACGAGTTCGGCATCTGTGGATGGATTTTGACGATTCTCTCGTACATCCTGATCATCCTCACTCTTCCCATATCCGCCTGCATGTCCATCAAGGTATGTACCTATGTGATGGATCTACACAACTATACGACGGATCTCCCCATGGTGCTAAACGATTATGAATTTTTTCAGGTTAGACCTAGAGAAGTGAGTTTGGTGTCAAAAAAGCTAATCCTAAATGTCTGCTATAAATTTTAAATATATTTGACCAAGTAGGAAAAGTTATAGCCAAGTTAAGCCATAAAATTGTGGTTTTGGCCAAAGATCTGGCTATAACTTTTTTCGACTTGGCCAAATCGGATAGGTGTTCGAAGAAGTTTATAGGACTTTTAATGTTATCTTTTGACACAAAACTCACTTCTCTAGGTTTTATCTCATGGGAGGGGCGCGGGGGATGATCCGCTTCGTTCAAAAAGGACTCTGTTCACTTTTTCAAGGTTGTGCAAGAGTATGAGCGGGCCGTGATCTTCAGGCTGGTCAGTCGGAACCTTGAAACCCAGGAAATTCGTCAGGAAATTTCCATGCTATAAGAAATTTTTGTCCATTAGTCCGTTATAATAAGGTGAAGCTAACAATAAGGCACAAGATTATAAATTTATACGTCAATTTACCAATGTTATAACTTGAATATATATTTTTGCATTTTAAAAAAGTGTCCTTTATACTTAGGAATTTCCGCAGTGAAATTCTTTATTTTTGACTCGCTGTCCTTTTTTTCAAAAATATTCTATATACGGTCTCTGCGCTTAATTGGATATTAATGTTGCACTTGGAAATCCCATATCGAATTTTCCGGAAGAAATAATAACCTAATATCGGATCAGCATTATACCATTTTTTTGCGCCCAGGGTCGGCTTCTTCCCGGTGGAGCTAAAGGACCAGGTCCTTTTATGATCTTGATGAACTAAACTCGCAAATTATTCTTCCAGGAATCTTCTTTATCGTCCCCTGCATCGATACATATCGAAAGGCTCCTTCACTAATTATTACACCACATATCCCCATGTTCTAATCTATTCGTTCCAGGTTGATCTACGAGTTCTCTCCTTCGAGGTACCATTGTTAGTGCCAAATCCAACGATATCTGCTCTGCCGGATATCTATCCGCTTTATTAACTCTAAAATTAAGGTGCCGCCACAAGAGATTCTCTCCAAAGATTCCGTATGACTAAAATTTGATAACAAGGAATATATTCATAGATAGTAGTGACTCATTTGTGGATCCATTACCTTCCTACAATAATTATACATAGTACATCAATTTGTGAGTATTTAATTCGTTATCCAGGTTACGGTGGCCGTTGATGCTGTTGTCTATTTTCGAATTTCAAACGCCACTATATCCGTCACAAATGTGGAAGATGCATCCCGGTTAATAAAAATTCTCTAACATTTTATTATTCATAGGAATTAGTGACCGGACATCGATTAGTTTGATTTTTCGATTATTTTGCTATTTCTCTAAAATTTTATTTCAAAGCGTTCGATCTTTTTCCCAAGGATATTTATAATATAATAAAAACTTTTCGATAAAAAATCGAAACAATTTCTAACTTTTCAAGCTTTTTCGAAACTTGAGAGTGAATTTTCATGATAATGGGTTTCAATTTTTTCTTACCGAAAAGTAGAAAGTCCTTTTTTTATTATATCATAAATAGCCTTGGGAAAAAGATCGATACGCTTTGAAATAAAATTTTAGAGAAATGCAAAGTAATCGGAAAATCAACATAATCGATGTCCAGTCACTAATATGAATTCCAAGCAAGATACATAAAATAATTTCGAAAGACACTCCCCGGCTCCCCGCTCCCTCCTCCAAAAAACCTTACCTTCCTTCATTTCTTTTTTTTTATCCACCTTTAGTCATGTTTATTTTTTAGCTCCACCAAATTACTTGCCCAGACAACCCTGCGCAACATCCTTGGCACCAAGACCCTCGCAGAAATGCTCAGCGATCGGGAGGCCATTTCGCTGCAAATGCAAGTATGGATGCCCTGTCATTTGCGCGCCAGACATTTGCGCGCCATTTAAACTCGGTTTAAACGTAATCTAGAGAAATGATTTTGATGTCATAAAATAGAACAAAAAATTAGCTATAAAATGATTATAAGCTCATTCAGATTTGTCCATTTTGAAAAGAGATTATGGCCAAAATACTGCGAATTTGGCCAAAATCACCTATTTTGGCCATAACTTTTTCAAAGTGGACCAATTCGAATGGGCTTAGGCTCATTCGATAGCTAATCGCAAATGACCGGACACGCAAGTATGCATATGCACTAAGATCTAATAAGAATGAATAGATATGATTAACTCAAAGGCAACTCTTGACGAGGCGACAGAACCATGGGGTGTGAAGGTGGAAAGAGTGGAGGTGAAGGATGTCCGATTGCCGGTCCAACTCCAACGCGCAATGGCTGCGGAGGCCGAGGCGGCCAGAGAGGCCAGGGCCAAGGTCAGTATACTGTATGTAGCTTAGGGTGATTAAAAATTAATCGGATTAGTTGCGGAGTGGTACATAACCAATTTAATACGCGTTTCCAAAATAATACTTTTGGGGTTTTTGGTTTTGATCCGCATCAAATGATTGAATAGATCAGCAAGTTAATCGATGATCATCGGCTTTATCTCATCAGGTTATTGTGGCCGAAGGGGAACAAAAGGCGTCACGGGCATTGAAGGAAGCGGCGGACGTGATAGCACAGTCACCGCAAGCTGTTCAGGTAGAAGAAAATACAGCCACATATCCATCGCTGAGGTTGAAAATGAAAATAAGCCCTGCATTAGAAGTCCCCCTCGAATAGACCCCCCCCCTCTGAAGCGGGGTTGAAAAATATAACCCTCCGGGGTCTAATACATTTTTACAGTAACCTAGTTTTGGCCTAGTGAGGATTAAAAAAAGTTTCTAGGGCGGTTTGCCTTTTGACTTGGCAGAACGACCCAGCAAGCATGGTTGCTTTTCTATACAATGCATGGCTCATTTTTCGGGGTCCCCGATGTCCCGACCAGTCAACCCCGCCTCCTCATCGTTTCTCTAATAATTAGTTAACAATCATTTATTTCCCCGTTTAGCTGCGCTATCTGCAAACTCTGAACTCCATCTCGTAAATTTGCAAAAATCCAATGAAATTTTCCGGAAAAACTTGAAAATTCAGCGCCGAAAAGAACTCGACCATCATATTTCCGTTTCCGATCGATTTGCTCAGCTCCCTGCTCCATCCCCAGCAATTGCATCAAACCAACCAACAAAAGCCCCATTTTCCCCAACAACCACCACCACAGCATCCGCACACATCGGCCGTTAACCAACAACACCAAATGTATTTTTTGGAAAGAGAACATACCCTATTCTCTCCAATAGAACCCCCGCCCCCGAGCTTCTGGAAGAGGGGGCTTCAATTAGAGAAGGAGCTTCTATTTGTCAATCCTCATGGGACAAAGATATAGGCAGAGATTAATTTTTTCAGAGGAGTCTCATAAGAAAAGGGCCCAATTCTTGAAATTTTCTCCGGCGGCTCCCCACTCTGCCTCCCCCTCGGCAACAGGGTGCCCTCCTCTCTGACCGGACGAAGGAGCTTTTAATGGAGAGGGGGCTTCTATTGGGGGGGGGGGAGGCCTTATTAGAGAGGAAGGATACTTATATTAAAGAGATCAGATCGGATTTATAATCAATTGATGAATCGGTCATTGTTAGGTTATTAGACAAATGGCTCGTGAGGGGATGGGAACAGAAATCAGAAATCGGGCATAATGAGCATTGGACAAGCTTACCATCCAAATCGGTCATACTGAATTTTTTTATCCTAAATAATAGGCCTAACATAACCATTTTGAGCAGTTCGATCTTGCAGATAATCAAATCGGATTAACATTTTGATCATCATCCTGTTGCTGAACAAGTTCCACTTCACCATTCACCTTCAATTCCAGCTCTTCCGGATCCTTCTCCGGTCCATTCTCTTCCTCCACCACCACCGTGGTTGACTCCCAATCCAAACACCACAGGGCACAAATGCTTTGATGTGGTGTATTTTTGGAGGTCCGACCGGCAGATTTTGCAGTGTGTATGAGAGATCATCCCCGTACAATTAAATATTATTTTGCTAAATATATTTTCGGTTTTTAATTAACTTTGTTTGGCTAATTTTTCTTTCAACCCTCACAATTATAACACGTATATCATCATTCTACTTGATTATAGCATCTTGGCCAATAAAAATTTGAAAATTTCATCGGTGTAGAACTCCTGGATAGTACATAAAAATTATCTAAACACCTCACCAAATAAATTGCCAATGTTTTTTTATTTTTGTAAAAATCCGAAAAAAAGGACTTGTTAGATTTTAAAATTCGATTTCCGCATTATTGCGATTTCTATTTCCTCACTTTTTGGCCAAAAGGGTAATTAATCGTATCGTGATTTTATTCTTTTTGCTTAATTATGATAGTCCCCAAATAAATATTTAATTAATTAATTTATAAATCAATTACATTCATAGAAATGATGGAGAAGAGCACCGCCAAGGCTGCTAATGAAAATGTCTAGATCCGGGATTTTTAGCTTCAAAAACATTTTTAAACGGATTTTATAAAGGTTTATGACAATATATTTCGCTAATGTTGGGTCGAAATTTTCAAAATGTACATTTTTTCGATATTTATCATTAGGTATATCTTGCTCCTTTAGGATTTTCATTTTTTTTCTAAAGATACCTTTCTAAAATTGCAAATTATTCTGATGCTATTTTTATAATTCGCTCCAAAAAATCAATTTCTTTCTTGAATAAAGCCAAAAAATAAATAAAATCAATTATTTTTGTGATGCCATCATCACATAAAAATGGTCCATTCGCATTATTTTCCAATGACTTTCATCAAATTTTCCATCTTCCATAAAATGCAAATCCACATGTAATAAATGTGGGATTTATCATACTTTTTATAACTAATTAAAATACACATTTATTAGCCAATTTCCGATGCCAAATTTAATAATAAAATTCCATTTTTTGTGCTTATTTTTGTGCCATTGTGCAGCAGCAGCTCCAAACGTAATCGGTGGGTTGGGACATTGATTTTGCGATTTTCTCCATTTTTGGCACCGAAATTTCTACGATTTTCCGACTCTTCGAAAATTCGACTTTTGCTATTTTTTCATTCTCTGTACCTGCTGATAAATTCCTAATCCGTAATCTTTTAACGGCTATACACTATCCCCGACATTTATGACTTTCTTTATAATTTGGCTTAAATGTGACCATACATGGTGTGAAAAATAGAGCAAAAAATTGGCTATGGCCAGTATAAAATTTTTATTCATTATATTTTGGCAAACATATTTAGGTACCTGTTAGTCCAATTCAAATGGATTTAGGCTTTTTTTGCAGCTAATTTTTTACTTTATTTTGAAAACAATTTTTTTGGTAATTGCATTTGAACCGAGTTTTAAAGAATGGGCCGAAATATCGGCATGCCGAAAATTTCCGCTATCGAACTTCCGATGCTGTAGAATCGATCTGAAAAATTCAAAAACAAAAAAAAAAGATTACACTTGATTGGAGGCCCTCATCAGAAGAAAAAATTTTTATTAGCCTATTTTCGGGGTGGTTAATTGAAAGAATTTTAAACCAGAAAGTTCAGCACTGACCCTTGATGAGTTTGACCACTTTTACTCAAAGTTGTTGGGGTTGCCGACAGAGGAGGGGGCACACCATATCGTCAAAGGTATTTTCGTTTAGAAGCTAGGGAATGCTTAAATTTGACGGATTTTTTTGAAAAGATTTTTTGAACACATAAAAATTGAAAATTTATTTGCGACCAATCATTCCCATGCTTACAAATCTTTGAAAAATACTTCATCCTTTAGTAAAAGAAAATTTATTAAAAAACATTTTCAATTGCCTTTTTGTCTGTGGAACCTATAAAATGTATGTATAGAATCGATTTCTAAATTCTTTTTGCCAACATGTAAGCCTAGTAAATAAATTAAACACAGATGGAATAAAAATGAATTAAAATATAAAAAATTAGCTTTGGTTTTACCTGATTGGATTGGAATCAGAATTAGGGGCAAAAAATTCATTAACTTTTCCTTAGTCCCATAAAAAAGTAATTTTTTCAAAAAATATAAATTTGCCTTCATAAGAACCATATTTGAGCAAATTTGTTTTTTTGCTGGAAATTGGTATTAGGCAGATATTATGATAAAATGAACGAAATAAGCAGAAAATTCTGCAGGTCTATCACCTGCTGCCGGCGAAAAAGAATTGTCTCAAAAATTGGGGGCCGCAGTGTTCTACAGCGATATTGAACTGATTTTTAAAGCGGCTAACGAGGCCGATCCGATCGATGCCAAACTGAAGAATATTTATGACAGAAAACGGCGAGAATTTTGGCAATTGGTGGCAGAATTGGAGGAGAAAAATGTGAAGAATGTGGACTGTGAACTTTGGAAGTTTTGGAGAGGGCTAAACGACACTTTTGGTTAGTTTGGTCTTAAAAGATCAATCTTTTTTATAGTTATTAGTAGGGCATCAAAAAATATCCATATAAAATCGCAAAATATCCGCATAAATTAGTAAAAATATCCACGTAAAATTTACAAATTAGCTATGTAAATTATTCAAAAAACTGCAAATAAGGTAAATTTCAAGGTTTTCCATGTAGAAAACTGGCCGAATAAAATAAAAAATTGCCATAATGGATTTAAAAAATTGAAATTTGCCTCCAAATATTTTCTTTTATTTTTCTAAATTAAAGAAAAAAATTTATTCGAAAAAGTTATGAAATTTTTTGAGAACAATATTCCAAATTTAAATTTCAAAAAGTTGAATTTATAGAAAATTTTGAAAAAATTTTCGAATTTTATTGCATTTTTGCTTAAGAATTTCCCAAAAAGGCAAAATATCCATGTATTAAATATCCAAATATCCTTATAAAGTCCAAAATATCCAAAAATGTTAAAAATATCCACATAAAAGTTGCTTTTTTGAACTTAAATCAAGCTAAAAATGCTTTTTGTTTGATTTTCGGGCCATTTTGAGCCTTCGAAAAAATATCCAAATGGATATTTTTTGATGCCCTAGTTATTAGGGAAACATGCACTGGTGCTGGTTTCGCCCCGTGCTAAGTAATTTCAGCCTAAAATGCAAAAATAACATATCAATCCCAGAAAACTTTTTTGTTCGACTTGTCAAACCAAAAGTATAAAAGGAAAAGTTGTATAGAATTTCATGCTGATTCTGATGGCATAAAATTTTTTCTGAAATATCAACAAAAATGTCGAAGAAAGTCGAAATTATCAAAAATTCAAGTTTTTCTGAAAAAATTCAAAATTTATCAGAATTTCGAAAAAAAAATTATACCATCAGAATCATCATGAAATTTTACAAAGCTTTTCTTTTTATACTTTTGGCCTAACAGTTTTAACAAAAAAGTTTTCTGGGACTGATATGTTATTTTTGCACTTTAGGCGGAAATGAGATAGCACCGTTTCGTCCGTCGGAGATTATCCATGGGGGATTAGGAATTCGGAAAGGGTCAGGGGTCCAAGGGTCTCTGGGGGTTGATCAGGCCCTAGCGCGTAGCGCCCGTTCCCCGATCCCCGTCCGCCGATCAGTCACTGAATAGGATCTTTATATCGGGATCGGATGGATGGATGAATGACCAAGATTCAGAGATGCAAGGGCCTTTAAAGTGATGAATTAAGGTGACTTGAAGAGTGAGGGAATGAGAGAATGGAAAGATCGGTGTTGGGAAGCCAACAACTCGCTGAAAACTTTTTTTAGATCGAAAATATAAAAAACCCTTGTGCAGAATTTTATGCTGATTCGAATGGTATTTTTAATTTTTTGAAATTCGAACAAAAATTTCAAACTTTCCCGAAATACTGAAAAATACTGTTTTTAGGGGATATTTCGATTTTTTACGCCGAATTTCGAAAAATTAAAAATACAATTCGAATCAGCATAAAATTCTGAACAATTTTGCCTTTTATAGTTTTTGTCTAACAAGTCTAACCAAAAAGTTTCGACCAGCAGACTACATCATTTGGCGGTTTTTTTAAAAAGTCCCAGTCGGAAATGATGAGTAAGAGAGAAAACTGGGACCTTGGTAACACTCGATCTAACAGTAGTAATCATGTTAAAATACTCGAAATACTGTACGATTGGTACCACTTGTGCGCCATTCGGTATATAATTCATCAATTGAAACCAGTGAAGGGAAAATCACAATTTTTAGCTCCGGCTCCGGGTTCAAAAAAAATTACAGCTCTAGCTCCAGGCCCCGACTCTGACCTTCAAAATTTTCGGCTCCAGCTCCAGGCCCCGGCCCCGACTCCGACCTTCAAAATTTTCAGCTCCGGCTCCAGGCCTCAAAATTTTCGGCTCCGGCTCCATAAGGCCATTATAAAAACACATGATTCTTTATTTTCCGAATTTCAGAAAGTGACGATTTTTGCCATATCTTTTTTACAATGGACCAAATCGAGTAGACATAGGATAATTTTTTATTTTTACTCACAATGATCACGAGTGATAAAGCAATTGCGAGAATTTTATAGAAGTAGTTACTGACCAGGTTTCGTCGGGATTTACCGCACTAGCCCCAGGGTATTGGCGCTCTTTGAGTGGATGATTAATCACCCTAGAGAGGGGAGGGGAGGGGCCACCTGACACCTTTAAGCCTAAACCCATTGGCCATTCTCGGGGAAGGAGGAGGGTAATTAATCACCCCAGAAGGGAGGGGAGAGGAGTAATTAATCACCCTAAGGGAGGGGGAGGGGGACCACCTGTCACTTTTAACCCCAAACCTATTGGCTGTTCCCAGAGCCGGGGAGGGTAATTAACTAATTAATCACCCTATTCGCTGTTCCCGAGGATGTAGGGTAATTAACACCCTAGCCCAAGATAATTAATTACCCCACCCCAAAAAGATAACTTTTAAAGTAAAAGCTTAATAGTATAATTAACACTTCAGATCACTGCATCCTACAAAAAATAATCAATTTTATTTCTCATTTTCACACATTTTATAATTGCATAAATCGACTTTTTGACTCATTTTTGATTCATTGGATGGATAGGGAGGGGAGAGCGCGAAGAGAGTTGATAGAGAGCAGAGGGTAGAGAAGGGTGACGGAGGGAGATTCTCCAAGAGAATCTGGGGATTATTCTGCAGATTATTCTAAAGATTCTCTTATGGCTTTCTCCTATTTTAATTTGAGCAGAATTCTTTAGCGCAACATAACCTCAAAAAGTGGGCGGAGCTAATTTGGATGCTAAAACTCATCCTTGAAACCTATAGAATTTCTTCATCATTCATTCATTCTCCCATTTTTTCACGCATATAACTTTCTTTCGCGTTTCTAGATTTACCAATTTCACCAATGGCTATCAACATGCAAGACAAACTAGCCCTAATAAATGAAATCATACCACCGGTATCAATTTACAACATTTCTGCTGGGATTAAAGTTACCAGCGACCGAATTGCCGATCCAGTGATTATCCCGATGAACCCGCTCTCAGATGTCAATAAACTCATCACAAAAGAAGGAGTGACAGTTTGGAACGAGCATCTAAAGCCGCGCTTCGTACCCTTCGACTACATCCGTGATTTGCCGGGACACACATTTATCAAATTCAAAGCCAAAGGAAATGCTTTCAATATCCCACATGGATGTCCAGCTGACAACAATGTTAAACCGGTACTCATGAAGACGCCCAAACCATCAAGAGGTAATTTTTTTCCTTGAAATTTTATGAAATTATATATTAGCAAAATCTGCAATGCTTTCGCAACCTCCGCCACCCGAAATGGCACAGCAATTCATTGACAGCATTTCGGCTGCAACTACAGGCCTGGATTTTGGAACCCAAACTCCTCAAGGTTAGAAATGACTTAAATATTAATAATTAATTTATTTTTCAGAAATTTCCACGGGACCCTTGTTACCACCTCCACCACCACCTCCTGAACTAGCGGAAAATTTCATCAACAGTATCTCCGCTGCAACATTTGGTTTGGAGACAAAGAAAGAGACTCCTCCTGCGGACTATGAGAAGGAATGGCAAGAGGTTCAAGATGATTTTATGGGCAGGGTTGCGGCGGCAACGACTGGGCTCGATTTAGGCTCATCGGGACATAAGCGACCGCTTGCTCGCATCGAAGAAGGGGTGGAATTCACCGCTCCCCCGCCGAAACAAATGATCGAAGATCTGACAGAGGATTCTATAACAGATACCCAATCTCCATAACCTATAATGAATTCACCTTCACTTGTTAATTTTACTATTCCAGTATTCACTTATTTATTCCTAGTACTCCATTATTCATAATGCTTAGCACTAATTCCTTCTCGGATAAAGACCTCAAATTTAAACATCCCTTCGGAATGATAATTTCGGGGCCCAGCTCAAGTGGGAAAAGCACCTTTCTCCTCAAATTCATAGCCGAATCAGCCGATCTTATGCATCCTCCACCTGCTTCCACCCTCTACTGTTTTGGAGAAATTTCCGAAACAGTTCCCATCCTTCAACGCTCCGGCGTCAATGTATATTCGGGGGTGCCACCGACGGATTTGATTAAGCGAATGCCCAAACCCCTGTTGCTCGTGCTTGACGACCTTCTCTTATCCATTTCGGAACAGCAACTCTCGGAATACTACCTAAAGGACTCCCACCATCAAAATTTCTCAGTTATCTTCGTTACACAGGCCCTATTTGATCGGAAATTGAGGGTGCCCAGACAAAATGCGCAATATTTGGTGCTTATGAGAAGCCCAAATTCAGAACTATCTATTCGCAACATTGGAGTTCAGCTATTCCCTCGACGCCTTGGATATTTTCTCGATTCGTACCGACAAGCAACCACCAAACCATATGGATACATTTTGATTGATATGCATGCTGCATCAGATCCCACATTAAGACTCCGAAGCGGTATATTTAAAGACGACAGAGAGGAAGGGGAAAGCATTATTTTCATTCCTAAAAATGGCCTCACCTAAACCTACAAATATTAGCCCATTAGTTCAAATTAACACCCAATTTCTTCGTTCATTAGCCCGTACTAAATCCGATAACAACCGCAAAAAGCTTTTAAAGAAAGCCGGCTCGGATCAGCTTCTCTCACTCGTGGAGATTTGTTTAAACATTCTCAATTCCCGTTTTCATTTGACCACTCGTCAAAAGAAGCGACTTTTACCATACGCCGATTTTGTTCGCCGTCTTTCACGGAAGCGAACCGAGCACGGAGCCAGGAAATTGCTCATTCAAAAAGGAAGCGGAGCCGGACCCCTCTTTGCAGCACTCCTCACTCCAATTCTCATCGATTTGGCGCGCTCAGTTACATCTAAAGTACTCGGTGGCGAACAACAATAATGGCTTCCAAACTCGTTCTCGTTCCCGAAGATATTTATCGTGGTCTTACCAGCAGCGATACAGGCAACATTAATTTGGACTTTGCTCGCAAAGCCTTGGAGAGAACAAAACGACAGCGTATTAACAATAATACTAAAAATTTGCTTTATAACCAGCAGTTGGCTAAATATTTGAATTTGAGAGGGGAACATGAGAACAAGCCGACCAAAGTTGAATTCACCAAAGGACTTAGAGCATTGGTCAGAAGGGCAGATGACAGTGATGAGGAAGAAATTGCAATTGAGTTTAATCCCACAAGACCGCCTCATCACCACAGCCGCCGCGAGATTGGTAGGCAACAGCCCCCTCCTCCACCCAGCCCTCCACCGGCCTCTTTTTCACCAACTCCACCGGCTCCCCCTCGCCAACCCGGTGCCCCCGTTGCCCCACCGGCGCAACCAGGGGCAGCACCTCCACCTTCTCGCCGACGCCGTGCACCCGTTCGACGGGAGGAACGACAACCCCCTAGGCCACTTTTTAAAAGACCATTGGATATCGCTGATTTTGAACTTCCAGCGAAATATCGCTTACTTCAACAAGAAGCACCTCGAAATCCACCATCGGCTAACAGAGGGCGACGACCACCTCCCCGAAGACGATTAGTTACGGAGCGAGCTGAATTGGATCCTTTTCTAGCTCCAATACCAGATGAGCAATTAGAACCCCAACCCTCCACTTCTCGTCGTAGACTTGACATTGCCCGAGAGGGACGACCTCCTC
>LDKF01003390.1:1998-12494 GCA_001026735.1 Rotylenchulus reniformis | reverse complement strand
CAAAATAAAAAAAAAATTTAGAGGTCGAATGAGGAAAATTTGGCAGAAAATTGATCATTTTTTTCAAATAATGAGTCTAAAATCTAAAATTTCTCCGTCGGCCTCTATTGAGGCCACCGCCACTCCAAAGCACAGTGAAATTTTTCTCTAAAATTGTTTTAAACGAAAAATTGACCAATTTTCTTAAGAAAAAAAAAGAGAAAAAGATTTTTCAAAAAAAAATTCGCGAAGGAGTTTATGACATAGAAAAAATTAAAATATACTATATTTAAAATTTTTCCGGCGCCACATATCGGGACCCCTCTTGGAAAAAATTTAACACCTTAATGATTTTTTGTGGACTTCCTTGACCCCCCCCCCAGATTCGTAAAATTTGGCGATTTCCATCGTAAAAAATTTTGGTCGTCGTACCTTCCAAATAAGGCGCAAATTCTCGAAATTTCCTCTGGTGGCATCTAATGGGATCGTCAATTTTTTTGTCACCAAAAATTTGGTTTTTAATTAGCAATGTGCTAGATTCGATGCCAGCGAATTAAAAATTGATGCCAGCGAATTATTTTAGGCAAATAAATGGAGGTTATACGAAAAATTCCTGTTTTTGCGCCATAACATCAAAATTTAGAATTTTTTGAGCTCGAAATTTTTTTTGAAATTACCGCTTACCGTCTACCGTTTACCGCCAAATACCGTCTTTTTGGCCCTACCGTTTACCGTTTTCAATTAGCGTACCGCGTTTTTCTTTTACCGTTTACCGTTTATCGTCTACCGTTTTTTGAAAATTAATTTTCAACAGCCTTATGTAGTTTACGTGTCAAATTTTTTTCCAAAAATATTTTTAAAAATCTCTTTCCCCTAAGGTAATTTTTGACGCTGAATCCAATTCTGACTTCCATTTTGAAGTACTGCCTCATCTGACATCACTTTTTGACGCTGACGTCAAAATTTTTTTTGACTTATTTTTTTGACCTCAGCCTCAAAAAGTGACTCAGATGACGCAGTACGTCAAAATGGACGTCAGAATTGGATTCATCGTCAAAAGTTACCCCGGATAAGTTGTTTTTAGATGATTTTACCGAAAAGATATTTTTGGGGAAAAATTTGACACGTAAACTACATAAGTACCAAAAATTCAAGAATTAAATCATCTTAAAACAACTTCTTAGGGTAATTTTTGACGCTAGATCCAATTTCGACGTCCATTTTTACGCATTGGTTCATTTGAGATCACTTTCAAAATTGACGTCATAACCAGGATGTCGCTTGTAGAACCCGAAAACGAATATGTGCATAGCCAGGATGACACATTTCAAGGTTAAAAATTGACGTCATTGATGACACATTACGTCAAAATGCATGTCAGAATCGGAAGCGTCAAAAATTACTCCAGAGGAAAATTTATTTCGATTTTTTTGGGGAGGGGGGCAAAATGTTAGAAATAGACGATAGAGACCTTAGGGGCTACCGGGCAAAATTGAAAATTTTTGTCCTCTCCCTCGAATTTTTCCTTTTTTTTTAAGTTTTTCAATTCAGCTGTTCCCTTTTAATGTCTTTAATAGATATCTTTTTGTTACTTTCCATTAAGTGAGAAAGCATTCCACAATTTCCATCCTAAAAATGGTTATTTAGATAATACTTAAGTTTGTACCTCCTCCTCCCCCCCTTTTTTTTTGGGGTCAGAAATAATTTCTCATAAAATATGCTAATTTCTCGTATATGGGGGTTTTCAAAGGTGCAGAATCCGAATCTGATGTCAGAATAGTGTTAACGTCACTTTTGACTACTTTGACTTTTGATGCTGTATCCGATTCTGATAACATATTTGACATAAAATCAAGTTAAAAAATCAATGATTTGATAAAATCATAGATTGACTTGATGATATGTCAAATCTGAGATCAGATTCGGATTCTGCACCTTTGAAAACCCCTATATACAAGAAATTAGCATATTTTATGAGAAATTATTTTTTGACCCAAAAAAGGGGGTACAAACTTAAGTATTACCGGTTATTCATTCTTATAGTTGTGCTATGCTCTGCGTTATGATCAGAAACAGAAACCATACCGTCACTACCACGAAGCGCATCAGCTACAAAGAACATATCAGTGTTGAGCATCCCGATGACGATGGTGATCCTGGCAATGATCCACTTGTCAAATCACTTTTTTTACCTCTGCTCTAACTTTTTTTACTCGATCTCTACGATATTGACTTTTCAAAAAGCATTTGACACGATTCCTCATTCAAAATTACTAATAAAACTAAAAGAAATCGGAATTGTAGGAACCCTTTACAAATGGCTAGAGGACTATCTTTGGGAAAGAACTTTTCGAGTTAAACTTTAGAATCATTTTTCGTCACAAAAACTATAGTAACGAGTGGTGTCCCGCAGGGGTCCGTGCTTGGACCCCTGTTATTTATCCTATATATCTCAGATCTTCCTGATTTATGTAAAATCGATAATGTTGAGATAAAACTGTTTGCTGATGACCTGAAAGTCTATTGTATATCAGATGATGCTGAGAAAATTAATAAAAATTTACAAAATTTCATATCTAAACTTGAAGAATATGCCATGCTGAAAGGTCTGAAAATAGCATCCGAAAAATGCAATGTTATGCATATTGGTTCAAAAAACCCAAAATTTGATTATTTTCTTCACATTTCCAAAATTCATTCCATCCAACAAAACTATTCGGTTAGAGATCTTGGTGTTTTCTTTTCACCTGATCTGAAATGGAAAAGTCATATTGAGGAACTTGCCAGCAAAGCTAATAGGGTTTCCTTTACTTTGCTGCGGGGCATACGATCTAATAATCCCGACCTCCTTATCCAAATTTATAAAACTTATGTCCTACCTTTGACAGAATTTTCATCGCCAGTATTTAATCCTTACCTTAAAAAAGACATTGATTTACTTGAACGAATACAAAAAAAATTTTTACGCATTGTTTATAATCGATCCAATCCTGGGCAAAATACCCCTGAATACTCAGTTTTACTTAAGAAATATAAGCTTGATTCACTCCAAATTCGTAGGTTAAAAACAGATTTAATCTTCTTTCATAAAATTTTACATGGAGCTGTAAAAGTTGATTACAAAAATTCATTTATTATAAAAGAATCAAAAACTAGAAATGACCCTTTTAAATTTTATTTGCCGGCTGTAAAGAACCAGATCAGATATAATTCTTTCTTCATTAGAGTACCTAACCAATATTCTAGATTACCAAGCAACGTTCGTAAATCTTCTCCTATGGAATTTGTTACTCCTTGAAAATTTTGATCTTTCCCCATATTTGTCACGCCTCACTCCCGGAGCATGATCGCATGGGCACAATTTGTTGTTTTTGAATTTTGATTGACCGTAATTATTGTTATTTTTGTTCATTATTTTATTGTTCGTGCATTTTCTGGAATGTCGCCCTAGTGGCAGATAAAAAAACAAACAAACAAACATATTAAACAAAAAAAGACAATTTATGATGCCTGATGGAAGAGTGGACCGCCAAAAGAATGGGATACATCGCGGGTTCAAATCCATCCGGTTGCCGATTTTTTTCTCTCCTAATGACGAATCTATACATTTTTGGGTATCAATTATCGTAAAGTAGAGTTGGATCCTAGCCAGTCAAGATACTTGGAGATATGATTTCCCATAGAAATGAGCATAGGAGACTAGGGAACGAACCCAGGGTCTTACAAACAGTGCTCAGTTGCTTTACCGATTGAGCTATAACCTTTCCATAAAAATTTAACGATTTATGCTTAACGAAATTTTTTGTTTGGCTTTTTATAATCCAAAACCGATTGATTTTATACGCTTATTAAGGGTGGCTGATTACAATTAGTTCATTGGTATTCGTCTGTCACTATACAATATGGCACCAGGGCCCTATATCTATTTCACTCACATCTCCGATATGACGCTATGATATGATATCATATCCAGGGTGCACAACTCACATCTCGAAAAAAATGGCATTTGCATGGCAAAATTTTCCAAAAGCATGGCATTTACATGACAACTTTTTTAGACTACAAAAATTTCTAAAATAAAGTTTATTACTGTCGTTAATATTTTACTGCACTTTTTCCAGTATCCAAAAGTGCGGTTTTTAAGAAGGAATTCATTTTCTGAAGGGGCAGCGCCGGCCCCGATAGGGGCTGGCGGAGAAATTTTTGGAAAATTTAGGCTCTCCCTTTAAGAAAATTGATCATTTTTGCTTGTACTTTTGAAAGTTAATTTGTTTCCTTGAGGGGTAGTGGCGCCGGCCCCGGTAGGGGCCGGCGGAGAAAATTTTGAGAATTTCAGCTCTTTCCCTAAGAAATTTGATTACTTTTTTGTCATTCATTTTTAAGGATCCATCATTATAGAAGGCGCCGCCGACGGAAATTTTTAGAAATTTAAGCCTTTTTCGTAAGAGAATTGGTTAGTTTTTTTGTATTTAAATTCACTTTAATGGAATTGTCCCCTTGATGGCAAAAAAGGAATATGATCCTTAAAAAAATAAAATGCTCATCAAACAAAATTTCATCGAAATCTTCTTGATCTGCCAATGAGAGAGAGCTGACTTCTTCCGCATCCGATGGCAAATTTCCGGGAAATTCATTTTCTTTTGAAGTTGATTGAATTATGGGAGCAGCGGATTTTTTGAAGAAATTACGCAACATTTTATATTTTCAAAAATTCGAAAAACCAAAAAGGCCATAGGTGGGGTCTTAGATTCTACACCTTTTTGCTTTTTATAGTTTTGGCCTAGCAACGTCTTAAAAAAAAGTTTTTGTTTGAAGGGAAGTTTTTAGGTTCTAATGAACTGGGTTCTATTGGGTTGTAACATAAGTAATTTACGAAAATTTGAATCTAATTTTTATTACCATTTTTAATTATTTTTTAACAAAGCTTTTATAATTTATTTATGGGTAAGCTCAAGGCTAATCATACATAAAGAAATATTGAATCCTTTGTGAACATATTGATTTATTAATATGGTTTTAATAAAATAGACCATTTTAGCGACTTCGAAAAATGGATTTAAAATTTTTTTATGAAGATAATTTTCGAAATAAAATTTCGCAAGTCTTCATTAAGGGAATTACTTTCTATTGCCATTAATAAAAATTAGCACTAAAAGCTTGAAATAGAATTTTTTATTCCAAATTATATAATTATGGGAATTTTGTACAAATTGATTTTCCCGCTTTAATAGGAATTTAACAATTATCAATTGCTCATTAAAATATAGAGCGAACAATGTGCTTTAATATTAAAATAAAGAAAAATAATTAACCTAATCATCTAAAAGAAAAAAAATGTAATATTAGAAAAATTGAACTCCATAGGTTAAACCAACGGCGGATTGCGCATCCTCATAAATTCATTAAAATAATAAAAACCTTTTGAAAGTTTTTAATCGGAAAATTCCGCCCATTTAAAATAATCTAAAACACTTATTCGAAATATATGACATTAAACCTACCATGTAATATTATTGCATTCCCAAGAAAAATATTATTCTTCTAAGGGACCCCGATTTTGACCTATATTTCTTTTTAGGCCCAAAAATTATCTTTACATACCAATATTAGTCATTTTAAATATCGATTGCCTACTAAATGCGCGTCAGAAAAGTCCGGAAATCTGGCTTTCTTTACAGAGCGAAATGTGTATCGAAACGATTTGTCTTAAAATAAATGGAAATGCTTAACTGCACACGTGTGATCATTTTTTCATGAAAAATGCCGTCTAAATTCGGAAACCGAAGATTAAAATAATGAAACCACTGTAAATCAGTTGACAATGGATGTAAAATTGGGGAAAAATTTATTGAATCAGCGAAGAAATAAAAAATTAATGATTTATTGTTTAATCATCCCATAATTTTAAATTAATTACTAGTAGTAAAATTTTTAATTAATTTAGCAAAATTATGGATTTGTCGAAGGGGTTTATTAGTTCTTTATTTTCTGGCGAACGATTGGATGGTCGCACTCCAGTACTACGCGTGGAAACACTTGTTGGAAATACGAGAATCTGGACTTTGACTGATGGAGAGTCATCCGGGGTTTTTTGTTTCAAAGACGAATCTGGTCCGCTGGAAAATATCGGCGTTGGTGTCCGCCTCATCATATATGATGTCTATCTTAGTAGCAATAGGAAAAAGAAGTATAAGACAGCAATGATCCGGCGGTATATTTCACAAGATTTTGGAAAAAATAGAGAGATTACAGATTTGATGTTTACAAATCTAACCAATTAGTCCCCACCGCAATCTGCCAGCCATCATCTTCCACCTCTTGTCATTCACAAACTATGCAACCGGTTTTTCCCGAATATTTACGGCCAATCAAACTTAACACCAACCTTTGTATGCAATCGATCTGGATTTTGGCCAATATGGGCGAGTATTTTCGCGAGTTTTTGAAAAATGAGCCACACAGCCCTGGTCGACTTCCAGTAGTACAAACAATCAGCACCATCACAGAACTTGCTAGAAGCACAGTATTTGATCATGTCCGTGAAAAACCTAAAGCCGAGTTCCCCCGTTGCCAACCTTTCAAAAAAGTGGTGGTTAAAAAAAGGGAACTCTGGGGAAATGCTGCTGCAAAATTCGAACCATTTATACAGGTTTAAGTCTAAAAAGATTAAATTGATGATTAAAGCTAAATATAGGACAAAATAAGGAGGACAATATATCAAAAATATAAACACGAACAATCCATCAATCTATGCTCGTTGATCAAGGAAATAGGCCAAGAGCTGCTTGAAGGACCTGAAAAGATCTGCTTTAATCCGTCACTCGCACAAATGCGTCGAATTTTAAAAGGACTTGGGTTTAGATATGAGAAAATTAGAGGTCGATCTCAAATTTTTGAATCGAGAGATATTGGTCAAGTCCGTCGAAATTTTTTGAGGTTTGAATTTGATGGAATTTTAAAATATCGCCGGTCTTCTAGAAAGTTTCGCGAATATGAAAAACAGAATGCACAATTTATCTGGTTGGATGAGACATGGATATGGTCTGGAATGAAAAAAGATTATGAATGGGTGTGCCAATCGATTAAAGGTTTAGAAAAAAATCGTATATCCATAATTTGATCCTTTAACTTGCGAATTAAGCAGATCCTTTCACTGGTCTAAGAGAACATCACACAACTGGTCCTAAAGCTAGCACGACTCGGGGAAACCGTGCGATTGTAATAGGTGCTATGAGCAGTTCGGAAATTTTACTTGATACTTGCAAAATATTTCGGGGTGGAAAAATGGAGGACGGTGATTATCATAGACAGGTTTAAAATCAGGTGAAAATGTTCTCAAAGTAGTTTCTACCTAGATGGATTCTACAATCTTTGAGAATTGGTTGTATGGAAGTATTCCACATTTTTTAAAGTCGGCAACCAATCAAAAAGTGGTCTTAATAATGGACAATGCACCATATCATTCACGGAAAAGCAGCAAGATTCCACCCAAAAGTGCTACCAAAAAATCAATGATAGAATTCCTAGAGAACATAAATGCACCCGAAATACCATATGGTTTAAAGAAGGATGAGTTCTACACTCATTTGCTAAACTTTGTGGAGCAAAATCCCGAATTTGGAGAAAAAAAGGCAGTTGAAGACATTTGTTCCCAATTTGGTGTTGAGGTTCTTAAATTTTTCCATTGTTACCTAATGTATTTATGTAGCTCCTACGACTACCTGTTTATCATTGCATCTTCAACCCCATAGAGATGATATGGAGTGTAATGAAAAGACATGTTAGAGAAAAGGCAAAATCAACGTCTAAAATTGCCGAAATGATTAGGCTTGGTGAGGAAGCACTTGCGGAAATCCCCGATAATGTCGTCAAAAATTGTGTTCGTCACACAAAAGATGTTATGGATTGGTTTTGGACTAAGGAAGGCATACATGAAGCCATTCAACCGTTAATCATATCAATAGAGGATGAAAATGATGATGATTGGGAGGAAGAAAGTGAGGATGAATTAGAAGTGGATGATGAAGATGATATTGAGGATTATGAAGAAAACACGAAACTTTCTCAGAATCAGCAAAATATTCCCTCCCCTAATCCTTGCCCACCTAAAAAGGCTTTTTTCATCGGATTTTGATTGATTTGCATTGTTATTTACTAGTATTTAATATTCGATTGTTATTTTAATTAATTAAAAAACCTTTGGTCGGATATCCTATTCTGGGCCCTTGTAGGAGAAAATTTGTTCAGGGCTCATCATCGAATTGCGAATCTAAAATTCCTCACAAGCAAAAACAAAAACAAAAATTAATCTTATCTAATTCGTGCAGGTTTGATGATGTGAATGACTTCACTTTCAAAGCAGCAGAACAAAAAAAATAATAGAGAATAAATCCTGAAAAAATCCTGTAAAATTAATAAACTTTAGTGATGGAAAAATCAGAATTTATCCTTCAGATTCAGAAAGTTGCGCTCTGGCTCCAACTCCCAAGAACTCCGGATCTCCAAAAAAATCATTGGTTTTTCATCCCTGATTATAAAATACCATTCCGCATTCCGGTCTTTTCTAAATTTAATTGGATTGGAATCTTCCCCACAATAAAAAAAATAATAATGGTCATTTAAAAAAACAAGTGAATTATAATTATAAATTTTGGTTTAAAAATTAATTTTTACCCATATAAAAAAGGAACGAGGACTAACGCCTAACAATAAGGAACATTGGAAAATTGAAAATTACATTTGCAGAATAATCGCTTCAATACACTTTCTTCAAAAGGGATTTCCGGACTTCTCTGACGCGCATTATATTATATGCATAGAAGTAAAAAGAAGTTTATCTTATATGAATTTGGTCTTATAAAGACAACGAAATAATTTGTTGAATATATGTTGATATATTCATGATTTTCGGAAATTACTTATGTTACAACCCAATATTGACCTGACCCCCGTGTGACAATGAGCGCTCTCTGATTTCCACACGCTTTCGTCTTCTCTTCGTCTTCGCAATCTGTTGCTATTTGCTTTCCTCTTTTCTGTGTCTCTAATAACTAGGGCCCGCAAAGATATGGACAAAAAATTGCGAAATATGGCCATAAAAGATGGATAAAAAATTGCCAAATATGGACGAAAATACGAAATTTTCTCCAAATATGGACAAAAATATGGAAAATATGGATAAAAATTGGCGAAATTTTGGCAGAAAAAATGAAAATTTTTCTTTTAAAAATTATTTTTAATATTTTAAAAATGAATTTACGGAAGAAAAAATAGTTTAATTTCATATTCCTTTTCTGAAAATTAACTGAAAATTTTTTCCGAGAATTTTTTTGTAAAAATTTTTTCCAAATTTTTTTTTCCCAAAAAATCATAAATTTTCGGATTTTATTGCATTTTTGTTTAAGAATTTTCTTAAAAAAATGGCGAAATATGGACGAAATTATGGAAAATATGGAATATGGGCAAAAAGTCCGAAATATGGAAAATATGGATTATAAAATGATGGGCTTAGTTGCAGTTTAACCGTCCCTTTGCAGATTAACCGTCCCATAAAAAGTTTAACCGTCCTATCAACTTTTAACCGTCCCATCACAGTTTAACCGTCCCAATAAATTTTTAACCGTCCCAACAATAAAATCACTTTTAGTATATAACAGGAATCAACACACTCAGAATGCGCAGAAAAAAATATGGATTTCCATATGATTTTGGGCCCTACTAATAACTGATAAAAAAAAATTAAAAAACGCTATTTTGTGTTTTGCTAGCCCCAAAGAAACATTTTTCTCTGCATCTCTAACCATTTCTTATTTGTTTTATTGAGAACGAGAAACAATCTTTGGAAACCCGGACCCGGATTCTGGATTCGGATTTTTTATTTTACCCTGATAATAATTAATAAGACCCGAGGTCCGGAGCGCGCCCCAACCCCCACCCCCTCCCGAAAAAACAATTTAGGTAGTGAAACATTTTGAGAATTTTCTAATGAGACCGACATCTGAAAATTTTTGAATAAATACCTTGATAGGCAATTTTAACATAAATAATCCCACTTCTTATAATAATCGTCCTAAAATTTTTTTGAATATCCAAATTTTTCAGATTATACGCCGATAATAAGCGCCTAAAATTTCCATTTGCTAATGACGGACAAGTTCACCGGCGATGTGCCATACTATCGGACCGTTCCCTCCTCACCTTCCGAAGACGGGAAGGAGGGGGAGGAGGAGGAGTTGGAGGAACCGCAACTTGAGCTGGTGGAAATGAGTCCCATTTACCAGCAAAAAACCGCAACTTCGGCGACAGCCAATGAGCAAGCAGGTTTGGGTTTTTCGAATTTTTAAACTTGGAAATTCAACCTTTCCTGATCCCAAAAATCCTGAAACTTTTCGGAGTATTTTGACAAGCTTATTATTATTATCATAGTAAGAATCATATTCAGCATTTTATCGAGTAAGGAGTAAAATAAACAGTTTTTTAACAACTCAAAAACTGTGTACCAAGGGCGTAGCCAGGGG
>LDKF01003389.1:0-13770 GCA_001026735.1 Rotylenchulus reniformis | reverse complement strand
AATAAAAATATTACTTTTAAAATTTTCATTGAAATATTCCTGGTCTCCAATTCCAACATTCCACCATTGTATTTTGGGAGGATTCTATAGTAAAACTTATTAATAAATATTTTATTGGATCTAAAAATAATATATTATTATTTAAAATTTTAACCTTTATATGAATGAGTTATTTACGTTGAATGAAAAATTTAAACCTTTTTTTATGAAGAAAGATTAGATGCTACTTTCAATTAGATACTTTGTTAAAAATGAAAAATAAGTTTTAAAAAATTAATAAATTGTTACAGCGCCATAATTAAAGGGCCATTGCGAATTCCATTTGCTAAGCGAAAGATACTCGACTCACTGGATTACCCATTTTAGTTCGGAATCGGAAGTGACTCTACCAAAAGTTGGAATCAAGATATAATATCATATGATGAATCAAATAAATACATAATAAATCAATATGCAATGAAAATAATCGAATTTCATGTAATAAAAAAAATCACAAATATTATTGTAAAAGATTACTTTTAAAAATATAACAAGAAATTAATAACAAATGAAAAAATAATTTAATAACAAAATATTTATTAGCAACTATTAATTAAAACATTAACTAAATATAATAAACTCAAATAATAAATCATAATAATAAAAAAATATTCTAATAATCCTATTAAAAAAGTAAATAATTACAATTAATTAATTATTATATGAAAAAATTATACAAAAGAATTTAAAAATATACTTGCAGTGAATACCAGATTGAAGAACATCCACTTTTTACAGCCCTTCAACCTAGATTCGGTAAAGGAAGAATTACTTGATTATACATGATGGACAAATAAAATGAACCATAGACCAAAAAACTAACAAGTAAATTACTTGAAAAAAAATTAAAAATTCCATTATTATATCCATCGATAAGAAAAAAAATAATGAAAAAAATTAATAAAATTAGAAATCTTTACCTTATATAGGCAAGGAACAACTACAACTCTGAGTTTTCAACCTTATGGAAATGAACAGGAGCCGATGCTACAAGCGAAATAAACTCCTCATAGTAAATATTCATGATATAAAACCTATTTGGATATAATCAATATCATTAAATATAAATAAAAACTAAAAATTGTTAAATATACTTTTCAACTAATAGTTATGAAAAATAATTATATTAAATTTATTTTCATTCATTTATTAATATAAAATTAATAAAAAACATAAAAAATTAAATTTAAACAAAAACATTAAAAAATTAAACACATCAAAAATTAAAATTAAACAAGTAAAAAAATAAAACTAGTAAAAAATATAATAAATTTTATCCATAGGCATAAATTAATTAAAAATAAAACTAGGAGGAATTTCATAAATTTTATTAATGTGTTCTCATGGCGGATAACCGTACAGTGGTTACAAATGGAATAGTAATAAAAAGAATGATGCCGGAAACTAATTTCACAAGAACCTATCATATGTGTGGATAATTGTAAAAATTTAATCGGGAACCTATACAACTTTAATAAATCATAAATAATTGCAAATAAGAAAAAACGACATTAAAAAGTGAAATAATTCAATTATAAATTATCGCACTATTTATTAAAAAAATAAAAATAATTGATTCATGAAAAATTGTAAAATTAAATCATTTTAAGAATTATAATTCCAAAATTTTTCTAAAAATTCTGGTTATTTTAAAGTTTTTTTTGATTAAATTCAAATCATTCTCAATGAAAAATTGCTATATAATATATAAATTTATTTTTAATAAAATATTGTAAATTCAAAATTTATTAAAAAAATGAATGCAAAATAAAAAAAATATGTTTTCTTAGAAACACTCTTAAAAATAAAAATAATTAATTTTAATAAAAAAAATATTATAAATCTCAAATAAAAAAGTTTCATTTATGCTGAAGAAATTAAATAAAAAAAAGAAAAATTAAAAATCAATTTAAATTATACTTTTATATTATTAAAGTCATGTAAATATTTATTATATAATGGTAAAATTAGAGAGGTCATAAATTTAAAGTAAATTAAAGAAAAATTTTAAAAAATGAAAAATATTTTAAAAATTTTTAAATAAGGTCTGAAGGTTTAAAAACATTTTTTGTTTATATGAAAACAAAAATAAAATAAATATTGCAAGTAATAATAAAGTCTAAAATTTATAGCAAAGTTACAATAATAAATTGAGCCATTTGATTCTTTTTTTCTATTATTAATTTTTAAAAGATAAATATGATTTTATATTTTTTATATAAGGATTGGAGAAATAATTTTTAATTCTGTAAATTTCATTATCTCAGGGAAATTAAATAAAAGAATACCCGAAATATCCGTTACTATCCAACCAGATAACTAATAATAGCAATGAAGGAGGACAAATTTATAATGTAGAACATATTATAATTTTTAATAAAAACTAAATTAATTTTAATTATATGAAGAATTTACAAAAAAGATATTTGTTTGAAAGCTTTCTAATTTTTCAGCAAAATAAAATAATCTAACTTTATATAATAAAGAAGAGCTCCTCATTGCTAAATGTTAATAGGATGCATATCATAATAAAATTAAAAAATTAAGCGAATTTTTATGTATAAATTGCAATCTTATATTTTTAAAAAATCAATTGTATAAATAATGAATTTATTTATTGTTTTGTATTGGTGAAAATTCAAAAAATAAAATTGTCAAAATTAATTAAAATTTAAATTATTTAAATATCGCACTTAAATTTACATCAGTAATTGAGACAGATGAAAAAAATTAAAAAATATATTTTTTATAACATAAATACACCCTTTCCCTTGCATTATATATAAAAAACAAATAAAATGAATAATTCACATTTTTTTAAAAAAAGCCTCGCAAACAACGGGACATGCCGTTTAGACAACCAATGGGCGAGAATCGATTAAAATGAGGATAACTAATATTTATAATTTTATATATATGTTCTTAAGTAATAAAAACCAAAAAATATCTAATGGATAGATATCAACAATATTAAAAAATGGTTAAAAATAAATATTATAAAAGATTAGTTAAATAATATAAGGAAGAAAGAAAAAAAGAAAATCCAAATACATAAAAATTATTTTTAAATTAATCATCTTTTTAACAAAGAATTAATATCAGATGAGAACGGATTCTTTGAATTATAGGCAGAGGACGCCTTTTTAATAATGAATAAAAAATAAATTTAAATAAAATATAATTATTATTTTGTTAATAAATTCAATTAATAATTGATTTATATTTTTAATTTTAAATAAATATAATTTCACTTTATATGTAAAACTGCTCAAAAAATCCTAAATAACTTGTATGATAAAAAATATTATTTAATAAAACTCAGTATAATTAAATAATTTTATATTTGATACAGTTCTTAATATGTTAGAAGTGTCCGAATCAGAAGCGAAGATGTAATTTTAGAATATTTGTGAATATGAAAAATTCAATATATAATTAATGCTTATATATATATAAATTTTATAATAAGAATGGTTTATTTTCTTGTTTAGTAGAAAAAAGAGCCATGAATAAATGTATTTCTAAAATCAGTTATAAAAATGTACAAATTTTCCAAAAATGTTGCTGAGACCATTAATTTTATTATGATTCCTGATAATTTTTTAATTATTAAATAATGATGTACTGGTAATTTATTCAGGCTTTTTTTTTAATATCATCAATGAAATTTTCTAAAAGTTCTTTAGTTAATGGAAAAAGTCAATTGAATTATTTTTCTATTTTAACCTTAATAGAAAATGTCTTTTTATGAAAGAAAAGCATTATTACGATTTCATGAATTGCTAGAAATAAATAAATTGAAATTTAATAATTAATTTTATAATTAGAGTCTCTTTAAAAATAAATTTATATGAAATATTAAAAATATCAATTATAAAATATGGCATAAACAAAATTATGAAAAATTTATAATAGATTATTTAACATAGATGCTTTATATAAAAACAAGGATATTTGATTAAAATTTATATAAAATAGGATTTTTTTTAAATTAATTATTATTTTTTTTTAAATATAACATATGTAAATATGAATGCAAATATAAATAATAAACCATTTTTATTATTCTTATTAGTCTTAAAATTAATCTTAAAGTTGAAAATTTTAAAAGCCATTTTTAAGTTGAAAAATAAATATAAGAAAAAAATGGCCAAGCGATCGTCGATGTGGATGCCCACGTGCGTAGCTTGATATTTTCTATAAAAAATCCTAAAAGTTACTCGTAATAAAAAATAATGAAATTAAAAAACTAAATATATTTGTTTAAAAAATTTTCACAAGTTATACATCAGGAATTATAAAAATTTTAGAATTTTAAGAAATTTATTTATTTTATTTATTATAATAAGTATTCCTTAAGTAATAATTTAATGATAATAATATATTTTTATTTAATTATTAATTTATTGTTATTATTAATTTATAAACCAAAAAAACTGATAAATATATTTATTCTATCTCACGTAATTGCAAAATACGCTTACTTTTTTGACACATAATATAGAAAACAAAAAATATTAAATAATCATAAATGACTCGCTGTTTTTGACACAAAAATATGCACTTTCAAATTCATGAAAAATTGCAAAAAAAGATGATTATAAACCAAAAAAAGAACAAATTTTCATATGAAAAATTGAAGATTAGTATTAGTTATAAAAGTAATGAAAAATATTAATAAAAATCAGTATCAGTAATAAAAAAATATCAATAAAATCAGTTTCAATAAAAATTCATATAATCTAAAAATAAAGAACAAAGGTATATAAAGATTTTTTAAAAATTTATTCCTGAAACTTTGTATAGAATTGAAAATAAAACTCAGAAATATAAAGTATTTTTATTTACAAAAAATAAAAAAAATATTGATAAAAAAGTGAAAACTGGCAATAGTGAAAATATTCAAAAAAATTTATAATACTTTATTCAGTAAATATAAATCAAAAAAATGAATTATATTATATAAAATAAATAAAAGAAATTTAGAAAATATAGATAAAATAAAAATGAAAGGTTTTTTAACAATTTTTGAAAATTATTTTTGTCAAGGGAAAAAATTAAAATTTAATCCCACATAATCCTTGATGAATTAATTAGTAAAACACAATTGAGAATTAAATAAGCTTATTAAATTTTCGATGTATACAAAGCATGCGAAATCAAATACATGGAGAATCGTAATTTTTATTGTATTTTTTAAATATTAAGTTAATAAATTTAAATTTTGATAAAAAAAACTTATTATTTAATGATTAAATTAGTAATATCATTAATAATAAAATAATATTGAACTGCTGCATAGCGGTTAATCAGTCTCACAATCAGTAGATTCGGACAAAATAACAAAAAATCTACGGAAATTATCGTAAATACTGATTTTTTTTGTAATTAAAAATTATGTATATTAGATTATATAGGACGAATAATACATTGAAGATGATAAATCCTATGAGACATATTATCAAAATATCTCAATAAAAAAATTTTATTTTTCCTTTTGTCAACACCTTTATTTTTTTAATGCTTAAAAAATATTATAAGAAAAAAGATTAAAGATAATTTTCAATTGTAACGTCAATTTTAATTTACATGCTTGGCATTAAACAAAAAAACTATATAATAATAAAATATATTTTGTTAAATAAAAAATAATTCAGAAGAAAAAATCAAAAAAAAGGAGACAATTAATAACAAGTAAAAAATAATAATAAAGGATGGGATTCAAATATATAAATATTTATAAAAAATCTAAAATAAAAAATAAAATAATTATTAAATTTACAAAAACTGCTATATAGTCCGTAAAATTATTTCTTGTAATCAAATATATTAATAGTTATTTGTTTGCATTTAATTTTACATCAAAAACAATAGAATTTTTTAAGCAATTTTATCAATAAATTGTATTTTAAATTTTATAAATTTATTAAAAATATTAGAATTAATTTTTAATAACTGTAATAAAACTATAATTTAAATTTTATTTAAATATATTTATGTTTAAATAATTATTAGCAATTTCATTTTATAATAAATTAAACTTTGAAAAATTTTTTAGATATACTAAGTATCACACTTGATAAAATAAGGTAATATTAAATATAAAGGAAAAGTGAAAAAACATAAAATATTATTTATAAAGTTTAATTAAATTTAATGAGAATATTTTTTCATAATATTAATAACAAAAAAATTTCCTATTAATTTTAGTACAATTAAAATAAACCAATAATTTTATTAATATTAAATTATATTAAAAATTAATAAAAATATTTAATATATAATATTTAAAAATACATTAGCAATAAAATATTTAATGGTAAAATTTTAATGGTAAGCTTCGAGTAAAAATAAATCAAGCTTATTAAACGAAATAACGTAGATAAGAGGGAACACTTAAGATTTCAGTGTCGAGAAAGCTCTCGCTATGATATTTATAAAAAATGCGACAAATGGATAAATTCCTCTTAACAAGTCGGTAACTGTAAAAAATAATAATTTATATATAAAACTATAATATATTAATTCAAACTTACAATAATTTTTATAAATTACTGTAGTTATAGAATTATTCTTATTTAAAAAATTTATCTACTTAATATCATAAAAATTAATCAATAAAATCAAAATATGAATAATAAAATGCGATTCCTACCGAATTAAATGCCTTCAAGTCGAAACAGAATCATTAAAAAATGATTTATATTCTTAAAAAAAAATATTATTATTAAAAAATGATTTATATTGTTGCAAAGAAATTTTTAAAAACACTAAATAAATTATAAAAGACATACACATTGGTTTAATTCAAAATTACCAATCAAGAGCAATTCCAATGTCAGGAATAATTATATTAAAATCACTGTATTAATAATTTAAATTAATAGAAAAATTAAAACTATAAAATTCCAAATTTTAAAAATAGCAAAAAAGGCGTATTCAAACTACAAACGATTGGGTGCCAAAGTTGAGAGAATAATTGAAGTGCTAAATAAATAAAAATTTCATAGAGAATGTAATGAATATATTTATCGATTCTATTTCTTGAAATTTTGGGTATGACTGGTGAATATATTAAATAAATGTATAATTTTTAAGATAATTTATTAAAGGAGTTTCAAGCATTTAATCCCTATTAAAGGAGCAGCGTGAATCCCATAATACTTAATAAAGTAAAAAATTTAGAAATCGAAAAATCCAAGGACTTGGTGAGCTATATATTACAGAAAATGGGGCCGATACCGAAGTTGGCAGCGCAAAAAAAGTTCAATCATCGTCAAAATCATCGTCGATGCTTTATTTCAATTTTTTAGGCAAGAAAAAAAAGATAATATTTATGCACATAAAATAAAAATGATTTTAAAGTAAGTTTTATTTAAGATAATTTTTATTATATAGACAAAATGCACTGGTGTTTACAAGAAACTTTCAACAAATTCTATCTATAAACTTTAAGTTAAATCTTTATAAATAAAGAAATTACCGAAGAATTAGTTGTGGAAATATAATAATTATTTGCCCATTCATTATTTATAAATATAAAATTAAAAAATTAAATACAAAAATTATTTAATATAAATAATAAAAATGAGCTAATAAATAAATAAAATTTATAAACATTAAAGGATAAAAAATTAAACAAGAAAACAAATTGTAAGTGTCGCAAAAATTATATCAGGAAGGATTCCAGTTTTGGTCAGGGATTGAAAGATAAATAATTGATTCGGTAGTAACGCAAATCGAAGGATATTTTCCTAGTAAAAAAATATTATGATTATGTTACTTTACCAAACGATTGGCATTTACTAATATTATATCTAAAAAATGAAGAAAAATAAAAATCTTGGATTTGATGAATTGATTGATGGAACAAAATTGAGATTTGTTGATTGTGATTCAATAAACTTGACGCGTGCAAAGATCTTACAACTTCAATGATTCTTATATTGTTGATAAATTAGAAATGAGATTAATACTTATAAAACGATATTTATAAAATAAATAATAAAAATATGAAATAGAATAAATTATTAAGGATATTTTAAATATATAAAGATATAAAAATATAATTTTATTTTAAAGAAATGCATATAATAAAATTAAAATTTTTCTTTTTAATGAATTCTACATAAATATTTAATAAAATTCATTCATCAAAATTTTTAAATAAATAAATTATTTATTTATTTTACAAATGTAAATACAGAGGTTTAATATAATTTAAAAATATCAACAACTATATTTAAAATTAAAAAACTTTTTTATTAAATCTATATTTATTAGAAAATTAATTAACAACTGACCGGACATTTGAAGAACTACATTTCCGATTCAAATGGTACATAAATTTAATGAGAAAAAATTTAAATGAAAACATGGATTATAATAAATAATAATACTTTAATTCAATAAATTACCAAAATATTTGATTTATGAAACAACGAGAAAAAATTGAAATTTTTTAAGGTTTGTTTTTAAAATTAATTAAAGTAAAATTTTTAAAATAATGTACATATATGGTTTGAAGATTTTAGTTTTAAATGATAAATGAATGATGGGATAATAGTAAGATCAAAATAATTACTGTAGACTAATTTTTGTTATCTTATATTCATCAAAGCATAAGCATTATTTAAAAAAGATAAAAATAATTCATATCAATAAACGCAAAATATAATAATTGATATTTATTCGTCGAAATAATTCAAAATATAAAATAAATGTATTTCTTTTATATTAATTATTAAATTGTTTTGAAAAATTATTAAATTTTTCCTTTAAAGGCCGTGAAAGAATAGACTAGATCTTATTTTATAAACAAGAAGAATTTCCGAATAATAAAGATTATAATCCATATATAATTAATCTTTCTTTTTTTATTTTCAATTATAAAAATAAAAAAGATTGTTTTATATTAAAAAATTTTGCCATACCATACCATTTTCATGTTGATAAAAAAAATTATTTAAAATCTGATGATTTTATATGTGATAGCCCTAAAAAATTCTGTAAAAGCTGCAAAAAGCCGCATCAAAAAATTCCGGTTTAAGTCGAGTTATGAATTTTTGAAAAACACGAAAAATGGTACCTATAAAAATGCTAAAATTGCAAAAATTGGGTGTTTTTGCGATTTTCATAAATTCATAACTCGGCTTAAACCAGCAATATTTTGATGCCGCTTTTTGCAGCTTTACAGTATTTCAAGGGCTATCACACCATCAGATTTTTAATAATTTTTTCTCACCAACATGAGAATGGTATGTTTTTTATATAGGTTCAAAAAACTGGTTAATTTTGGAAATGCTGAAAAACATAAACTGAGATTTTGTTTACACTATTTTTAAGGCCAATATTAAAAGGATTGAATATAACGGTTTTACTTAATTTTTTCAGAGTGAAAAAAACTTTTGCTCTATGCTGTAATTCTATAAATATCCAATAAAAAGAGTAAAACATTTTCAAAATTTTAATAAACATGAATGTAATATTTATGTATTCTGCATTGGTGCAAAATTTATGCACAATAATTATAAAAAGAATTTAGCTGTAAAAAGATTGTATGTAGGAAATTTTTAAATTCATAGATGAATAAAAATTAATAAAATGATTTTATTAATATGCAACCAGTACATTTTATATGAAATAATATTAAAAAATAAAACAATTTAAAATTTATTAATTTTAATTAATGAGGTAAATAAAAAATGAACAATTGAATTTAAATTTTAAATAAAAAACTAACAAAAAAATCAATCAATCCAACTTTAAGATTAATCATCAAGATAAGCAATTTTTCTATATTATAAATCATAATTTATGAAATTAAACAGTTAATTCATAAGCGCTATTAAAAAAATTCCAAAATCTAATTATTAAATACTTAATGAATTACATATTAAATCAAAATAATAATAAAGTAAAAATTAATAAAGTACAATGATGACCAATTGGAAATTTTTAATATTACTTATTTAAAAAGCATTTATATATGTGAACCCTAAAAATTAATAGTACATCACGCCCAAGACACATCGTTCCAAGATCATTGCGGCATAAAAGATATTCTATTAAAATAAGAAATCGATAAAAAATAATAAAATGTCTTAAAAGCTCAGCGATTATGATGAATGCAAAATCAAATTATTTAGTATGCAAACTACTTCAGTGATAATCCCACAACTGGAGAGTTTTTATGGTCGCCGAAACTTTGTTTATTACCTCTGGAATATATAAAAAATATTTAAAAACATATCTTTTATTTATAATATTATATAAAGAAAATGAATTTGTATGGTTCAATGTTTTTACAAATTTTTAAAATATAAATGATGAGGTTATTAAAAGTTAATTTATAGTATGGACATAATAAAATCACATGAAAAACTAAGAAAAATACAATACTTTTAAAATAAGCGAATATAAATTAAATAAAAAATTATTCTTTTATATAATAATTTAAAATACCGAATAACGGTTAAATAACTATATGGAAAAACAAAGAAAGCCGAAATCAAAAAATTAATTGGCCAAAAAATTAGAAAAGGATGTAATAATTTTTTAAGCAAAAAAATATCAAATATAAACCAATTGCAAATATGAAATGATTATTATATTATTATATTCTAAGATAAAGAATCCAATGGATTAATAGATAATTCTAATTCATGTCGATAATGAATTTAAAAACAAGGTTTATATGATGCTATCCTATTAAGGCGATGGGTAGAATTACATGTTTAATATAATCAAATTTTAAGAAAAAAATATTTTTAAATTTAAATAAATACTAGAAAAAAATATTAATATAATACCCAATAACTAAATCATATAAGTAAAATTAATTAAAAGAATTAATATCGAAAATATAAAAAACACTACTTAAAATTAAGTTCCTTGATTAAAAGTGGCAATTTCGAATCAAATATACTACAAAAGAAATTAGGATATTACCCGGGTATCTTATGTCACTTTGGCTAACAGTTCAAATGATATAAATTGGTTGACAATTACCCTTTGAAGGAAAGTAATTCTACCTTCGGGACATTTTTTATTAGCATAAATTATAATAATTATAATATATAAAAATACAAATTTTATTTTAATTGAATAAAATAAAATTTAATTGTGGTGGTCAGGATATTATTATATCAGAAGTTCAGTGGGATTGTATTCACAGTGATAAGGTGGAAAACATAAGAACTTAAACCAATCGAATAAAATTATAATTAATATTTTTTATTCGAATTTTTAAAGTGAATAATATATTTATTTAAAAAAATTAAAAATATTCACATTATTACAGAACATTCTAATTATATCTAAAAAAATAAAAGGAAATAAATATTAATTTTTCAATTTAATAATATTAAAATAAACTAAAGAAAACATTTATTTAAACACAAATTGCATTGTTAAAGTATCAAAAATATTTGCTACAAAAAGATTGTGGGAATATCATGTTAAAAGATGATCAAATTTAATTTAATAAAAAAAATGCAATCAAATGTTCATAATTCAATTAATTTAAATAAGTTAATATTTTAAATGATCATGGAATGCCGTCTGTAATTGGAGCAATAGACGGTACTCATGTCAAATAAAAATAAAAAAAATTACGAAGGTATGCAATTTTAAAAAAAAATTATATTTCATTTTTAGAGAAATTCAGTTAATCGACATTAAAGTGAAAAAAATTAAAAATATATAATAACCTAAATAATAAAAAATATTTACCTCTATTGAAAATAAACATTGATTTATAAATGAATAAAAATTAACTTTTTAAAAATATATTATTTTAAAATATTAAAAATTTTTCAAATACTAATATATTATTTGTAATAAAAGTTAAAAAATTAAGATTAAAGAAGAATACCAATTTATTATATTGAAAAATTTTTTCGATGATCTAAAAAATAAAAAAAATATTATTTAAAGCTTAGATTCTTTAAGCAAAATTTAATCCATGAAATTATTTAATAACTATATACTTAAATAAAGTTTATATAAATTTTTACTTAAGAGATGCTTTTTAAATATTATTTTTCAATTAAAAAAATCAATCACTTGAATTATTAAAAAAATAATAAAATAATTGAATTTTTATAATCTATCTCAACATGAAAAACTGTTAAAATATTCTTAAATTCGGAGATAATTTGATAAAAATATTAGGAAAAGAAAAAACGTTAAAAATTAAAAATAAAAATTCAAAAACATTAATAACACACAAAATATCTAAAAATGTATGAAAATGAGAATATTTTTTTCGAATTTTTTTCGAGAAAAAAAATTATGTAATAAAAAAGTTTTTATTGCTATAATAATAATTTTTATTTTATGGTATAAAATCTTGCATATTAAGAAAGTCATTCAAAGCAAAATAAATTAAAACTATTTTAAACAATTGAAAAAGATTGCTATTTTTACGGAGTCTTATATTGGAAAATCAAATATTTATTGGGATCGCCTCCTGTTCCTTCACAGAACTTTTTACAAATAAATTAATATTATTATATTTATTATAATTATTGAATAAGAGAAACTAAAAAATGATAAATAATAATTATATAGTTGAAATAATTATGTAGAAGTTCAAAAGATTTAATATTTAATATAAATGATGAATTTGAATACCAAGCTCATTAATTTGCTAGTGTATTAAATACCAAGCTCATACTAAAAATTATTTTAAATAATCATATTCTAATATCTTTAAAAGAAGTGATGTTTATTCCACTTGGGACAATCGATCATACGAAGCATAAAATAATTCAAAACTTCAATATCTACATTTTTTCATTATAATTTAAATATTAAATTTATTTATTAAATTTAATATTTATTTTTTTAATTTGAAAATAAAAAAGAAAAATTTTATTATTATTTGAATTTGGTAAAATTAGGAATTGATTAGATTATCATAAATTATAAAATATTTTATTAACTATAATAAAGACATATTTACACTTTAATTTGCTAGTGTATTTGCTTATTAATTATAAATAACAAAATAAAACATTATTAAACCTATCGTAGTAAGTAAGAAAAATTTATTGATGAAAAGATAAATAAGTTGGAAAACATAAAATTATTATGATGTTACTCGCGAGTCGCGAGTAAGTCAAAATTAAAAATGTTTAAAAAATATTTTTTATTAATTTTTTTATTATAAAAATAATTATATTTGAACAAAAAAGCAGCAAATTTTTCCCTTTTTAATGAATTTTTTTAAACAAAAAGGCAATTAGATAAAATCTTTTTAGAAATGCTTCTGTTGCTTATATATTATTATTCGACTGGATAAATACAAAAAAGTAAACTAATATTCTCGATAAAAAATCAATTTAAATAATTTTTCCTATAGGAAGAATGATAATAGATAATCATAAAGTTAGGAAAATTCGAAAGTAAACGTTTAAACCAATCGAGTAATAATTATAAATAATATATATATTTTATTCTAATTTTTTAAGAAAATAATATTATTATTTTTTTAAAGGAAATAATAGTATTATTTCATTAAAATTATTATTTTTTACTTACTAGATTGCGTAAGAAATTCATTTGAAATTTGCATTTCTCTTTTTTTATTGATAAGAAAACGTCAATTTCAATAATAATAAAAGGTAATTGAAAGTTTAAAAATGAACAACATTTTTTACATTAAAAGTTTCATATAAAATGTAGAGCAAAATTTAAGATAATATGATTTATTAAAAAATAAAGTAA
>LDKF01003388.1:4848-18065 GCA_001026735.1 Rotylenchulus reniformis | reverse complement strand
AACCAAAACAATACCAGCAAAGACGGCGGATAAGGCAAGCAACGAGTCGACGGCAGGCGCAAACTGGTGGTCTATGGTAAGCGAAAAACCAGGGTTTTTGGCCAAAAACCGAAAAACGGAGTAGCCAAAAACCGGTAAAACCGAAACCCGGGGTACCGGTTTTAAACCAGTCTAAATCAACCCTAGCTAGGACGTTAAATAGCTATAATAAATAATCAAATTAAACTTAAATTTTGTTTATTTATTTTTTGCTATTTCAGAACTTAAAAACATTTTTATGTGTAAAAGAATAAGAGCGTTTAGAATAGCAACTTTTTATACCATCTTAAGGGATTTCAAAATTTACACCAGTAAAAATGAAACAAAATTATGGGTTTAAAAATGAAAAAAAAAACAATAAATTAATTTCAGATTGTCATCAGTTTAGTGGCAATGCTGGCGGCTGGGATGGTTGTGGTTGTAATGGTCGTGTACCGACGGCGCAAATCCAACAAGTCGCAGGTCACTAAAACACCTAATTCAATAGAACAAAAATATTTTTAATATAATTATAGGAATTACATTTTTTTAGTTTTTTCATATATTTTCTCATTTTTCATTTTTTTATTATTACCAATCATATGAATCTTAAATATCTTTATGAACCTTTTTATTTTTCTATTTGAATTATTACTGTTTTTTTATTATATGGATTTTTCTTTTTTTTTCTTCTTCATTTTATTTTATATTATCCCTGGACCCGACCACGGCTCTAATTATCAAGATCAGGGCTGCATGAAACTCGGAGTTTTTCGAAACACAAAATCGGTTGAAAAACACGAAATTCAAAAAACAAAAATCATGAAATTTTAAGGATTCTTCGCGCAGCCCTGATCCAAATCGGGCCTGTTTTGTCTCTGGAACACCATTTTTTTATTTTTAGAATTTTAATTTTGAAAAATCAAAAATTGCCGAAAAGATTTTCCTTAAAAATCGTGATCCAGGAACCGACCGTCAGCCTGCAACAACTCCAAATGAGCACCCATATGGCCGAAGTTAGTTTCTTTCTCTGTGCTACCTATATGTACCTTCGAACCTTCATTAAACCATCAAATCTTTTTGTGAATAGATCCTGTTTAAATGGAAACAAAGAGAAAATTCATTTTTCCAAAAGTCATACATATTCATATTATTGTATTTTATCTGAGATAAATAATAGTTTTTAATGATTTTTCTCCATTTTTAAGTCGGATCACCATAACACGGCGATTGCCAGCAGCTGTTCCGGTAAAGCAGGTGAAGCGGGATGCCGGCGGGCATTTGCGGATGCTGTGAAGGCACAGCACAACTCAGTGGAGACGACGACCACCCAGCAGGGCGAGCAGTCACGGCGCGAACGCGAAATGCACGGCAATCTGGCGCGCCAGCAGCAAGTTGCGATCATTGGTAGTTTGTTTGTTTTTTATTTGTTGACGATGAGAAAATGCTATGATCGAATCCAAAAAAATAAAAATAAAAAGTACCATCAATTTAAAACAAATTTTAGATGCGGTTTTTCAAAGCAAAAAATTAAATTATAAAAATTTAAATTAAATAATAAAATAACATTGACTTTAATTATATTAAGCTCAACTTAAATTGACAAAAAAGCTAGCTATTTTATGAATTTTATTTTATAAAATTATTTTCATGCAAAACCAACATTCCCACCACATCCATTCATTTCCTATAGGTTTTTATTTGTTTTTAGGGGGTGTATGTCAAAAGCGAAAAACCGACCGGCGGTTTGGACCCTCGGTTTTGGGTTTTACGAGTTTTTGAGACCCCCGGTTTTCGGTTTCTGATAGATCTGGTTTAACCCAACATGGAATTTACATTAAAATAAAAATAGTCTCTCGATAGAAATGGACTTTTCTACGGTCTTTTGAAACGAATTCCTTCTTGCAAAATAGCACATAAAAAGTGGATAAATCGAGGGAAAAGAAACAAACAATAATAATTTTACATGGAACTTTTATGCTTCATAAAATCATTGATTTCTACAGGATTTTTACGCTGATTTTATATTATTGTATTACCAGTAGGTATCCTATTTTTAGTTTATAAATTATTGTTCATTTGCAATTATTTGACCAAATTTGCATAAGATATAAAAAGGAATAAAAATGGTTAGACTATTAGTACTTGGGCTGTAACTATTTGTGCTTTAAAAACTACTAAATAGCTATGTTAGCGGAATTTTTAGCAAATAAAAATCGGTTCCTAATTAACCGTTTACCAAATTATGTTAATTTTATTCTTTCCAGCGTGTCCACCCTCCCCAACAACCACTTCAATGATGTCACCACCTTCTACTCTGCCTTCTACTCTAATGGTCCTATTTATTTAATATTGAAAATTCCTTTCCTATCTAGTAAATCTAACAATTTCTTTTGCTGAAAATTGATGCGATAAATCGGAAAATAACAAAATTTTGATTAAGTTTTTAGCATTTAAGTTACAATTAAATGGACTTCTATTAATTTTTGTCTTACAAGGAACTATCTTAATGGTTTTAACAATTAGAGAAGTCTAGTTGAGACAAGCATATATAGAGGCCCATGGATAAAATTTTTTTGAGAAAAATTAATTTAATTTAATTATTCGGAGTCAAAATTCATAAACCACAAATATATAAAAAATTATGCTTGGTGTTTTTGACCCTTTTATTTTCAGATTTTCTTGAAAATTTTTAAAAACTTTCGAAATGTTCACATTAAAATATATAAATAATAAAAAAACGTTGGATTTTCGGTAGAATCCAAAAATAAAAGGGTCAAAACAAAAGACCAAGCTTAATTTTCTGAATATTTACACTTTTATACAGATTTATCTTGTTAACTTGAGTTAGTATATAATTTGGCTGACAATAATGACTGGTTGCCCGCCGATGACCCGCGCTTGGAGCAAACCGAAAAATAAAAAACTAAAATAATTTTTTCTCAAAATTTTTCTATTCATGGGCCAAGTTTTTTTTGCATATAAGGTTGTCTTAACTAGACCTCTCTAAATGATAGTTTATATTAAGACCGCTGGGAAGATGTTAATACACACTTTATGACTTTCTTCTTAGCTATTTAGCAAAATGATTATTTTGGCATAAATGGTTTAAAAAATAGGTAAATATATTTTGGGACTTTAGATTTAGGCTTTTGGGTGAATGTATATTCAACCATAATTTTATTCTTTCGGCGGGAAGACTTATAATTTGCAATTTTTGTGAATTTAACTTCTAAAATAGCCTTAAATTCTAAAATATAAAATATACAAAATACAATAGATTTCAAGACACTAAAAATTGCGTTTTTAATTTTTACATGTAGCTTTTTCGATAGATAATATTTTCCTTTTATTTTACAGTATTTTGAGTCGGCCGAGCGAGAGATTGAAGAGATTGAAGAAACTTTTTCTATTCCAACCACCATCTTCTTCAACTGAAATATATTTTTCCATTCAACTTATAAAATTTACTTTTTGTAATCAAAAAATGTTTTTCAAAACCCGGATAAATAAAGAATAAAAAAACACTATCTAAATAAACTAGAGAGTGGAAGAGAAATTTTGTAAAAAAAATTAGCGCGTTGAAACGTGGTGGCGATTTTGTAAAAATTGATTTTTGATTATGATGACCAAAAAGGCTTTACGTTGTTGGATCATGTAAGGTGTTTTTATCGGTAATTGAGAAAAATGATCAATGAAATTGATAGGTGAAAATTTAATATACGAATTGTGGTAAGGGAGAGGAGGGAACAAATGCTTTAAAAATCTTAGTTAGACCAGGGTTGCCCTTTCCAAACCATTAAAATAAGGCATTTCTCTTTTTTCGGGACAAAAAATACGGCAAAAATACGGCATTTTAGGCGAAAAATCGGCAAAAAATACGGCAGATTTATAAATCTTAAAAAAACAAAATAAAATTGTTATAAATTTTATTCCGCATATTTTTCGCTATTTTGACTTTGTCAAGTAATTGTTGATTGGAAAAAAAGAGATTATGCAAGAGTAGCCTTTGGCGGTGATGTGCAGTTCATCTTTTCTTGAGGAGTGTCGGCGGTCCCGACAGGGGCCGCCGTAGAAAATTTTGGGAATTTTTGATTACTTTCATAAGAAAATTGTATGTTTTTGAGATAACTTTTTTGTAAAGACTTCACATAAAGGGTGAGGATGGCGGCGGTCCCGATATGGGCCGCCGGAGAAAATTTTGAACATTCAGACTGTTTTTCTTAAGAAAAATTGAACATTTTTTTTTGTTTAGGTACATTTTATAAGGAAATTTCAATGTATTAATGGGTGCCGGCGACCCCGATAGGGACCGCCGGAGAAAATGTTTGAGAATTTAGTACATTTTCATAAGAAAAATAATCATTTTTTGATCAAAATTCCAAATTTTCAAAAATACGGCAAAATACGGCATTGGGCAAAAATACGGAAAAATACGGCGAGAGGGCCAAAAATACGGCAAATGCCGTATAAATACGGCTATTGGGCAACCCTGAGTTAGACCGATCGGGATTTTGGCAAATTCAGTGCTTTCGGTCTCATTTCCGGCGCCATCATATTTCACACATTGTTTAACCCGTGGGATCCCCACAATCAAAGTACAACCAGTCGCAGCAAGTGCTGCAAGCCTGCAGCCATGGCTAGCAACACCACCATTCTCCATTGCACAAAATGATGCACCTCAGCAGCAGAATTTTCGTTGTTGTTGTTGTCGTTGTTGTTGTTGTTGTTGTTGTTGTTGTTGTCGTTGTCGTTGTCAAGAGGTGCAACTTTGCCCTAGTGAATATTTATTTGAAATTGGCTGTAGATCTTGTTACCAAGATATTTAGTTTTTTGTTTTTTTTTGCAAAAATAAATAAATAAAAAATGTATTGAGTTTTCTCCACCAGATTTTTTTCAAAAAATATGCTGAATCAGCGAGTTAAAGGAGAAGAGGAAATTCCCCCTGCTGATGACGTGTTCCCATCCCTATAAAAGCATTCATAAGAAAGGGGCAAACGCATCATTGTAGCTTAATGCAAAAGCCTTGATGGATACGAGAAAATGTGGGTTCAAGCCCTATCGGCGTCCTAATTTTGCCCATCTCTCTTATTACTCTAGTCAATCTCAAAAAATTTAGCGAATTTAAAATTATTACATAATATGGTATATACCAAGAATCCAAACATTTTCCCAGAAGTACTGGCAGCCTGCTGCTGTACTGTGGTGTACAATTTTTCAGAGGGACACTCCACTTTGGATTTCGAAAGATAAGGTGGCGGATTCCAAGGTTCCATTCTGGTTTTCAAATTGCAATGGTTCTGAAATTAAATAGACGGAAAGAAAAAAAATGCACATAAATCCATCCCCAAAAATCCCCGTCCTCGAAATTTTCTAAATCCCCTACTCCCACTGCGCAACCCTTAGAGAAACAAAACGGAGTTTGGAGCCAAAATCGACATATTCATTTGAAAAATTGGAAATTCAATAAAAGAAAATAATATTACTTGTTAAATTGAATGATGATAGAAATTTATATTAATGCATACCTAACTAATTCAATTGTAATATATGTAAAAACAATTACTTATAGACCAAAAATGGAATGTGAAAATTTGTTAATTGTGTTCATTATTTTGTGTTGCAATAATCTGTTTAGGAAGAGCATTTTCTGAGAAAAATATATTTTCCCCGGTGCTAGATAGTTGAAAAAAAAGTGCCAAATGGGGCGTTGAAAAAAACATGCCAAATGATATAGTCTGGCCTAAAACTTTTTTGTAAGACATGTTAGACCAAAAGCCAAAAGTATAAAAAGCAAAATTATGCAGAATTTTATGCTTTATCTGTTGGTATTTTTAATTTTTCGAAATTCGGCCAAAAAGTTCGAAATTTACCCGAAATACTGAAAAATACAGTTTTTAGAGGATATAACTTTTNGATATATTTAATTTTTTGAAATTCATTGAAAATTTTGGAATTTCCGCTAGAAACATGATTTTTCCCTTTAAAATATGATTTTTTTGAAAAATTTCAACTTTTTATAAGGAAATAAAAATAATTAAAAATATCAAAAGGTAGAGCATAAAATTCTGCACCTTTTTGTCTTTTAAAATTTTGGTCTAACAAGTCTTACAAAAAAGTTTTTAGGTATGATAAACTTCGCCACACACTGGCCCGCCACACACCAGCCGCCACACACCGGCTCGCCACACAAAGTACCGTTTTCAACGACCTAGCACCATTTTCCCCGTGCTAAAAGTGCAAAATGGATATCTGGCGTTAAGCTTAAAATTTCTAAGAGGTTGATATAAAAAAAAATTTGAAAATTTAAAATCGCCGGAATTTTTATTGTTTCTACTTTACAGTGATGTATATTTCAATATTTCATTCAAAAATTATTCGTCAATCATAAAGCAAACTAGGCATGAATTTAATATATATTTTGACTAGGTAAGTTAATTCAAAAAATGAATGGTCAAAAATTTTTAAGAAATCTGTACATGACATGGTGCTATGTCGTGACAAAAAATGCCATAATGGGCGTTACAAAATAAAATGCCAAAACCCAAAACGTTTTGCTAGCTCAAAACTTCCAGCGGCAAAGTTGTGCAGAATTTTATGCTCTATCTTATGGTATTTTTAGTTTTTTGAAATCGAACAAAAGTTCAAAAATTTTCCGAAAATATCGAAAAGTAGGATAATTCACAAAAATTTCGAATTATTTGTTCGAACTTCAAAAAACTAAAAATACCATAAATAGAGCATAAAATTCTGCACAACTTTGTCGCTGGATTACAAAAAGTTTTTGAAGAACATTTTGGGTTTAGGCACTTTTTTTTGTAACGCCCATTATGGCATTTTTTGGTGACGACCCAGCACCAATAACATCACCACATCTTAAGATATATTTTAGGCATCTTTATTTATTCAAATATGTAATCTTTATATATTATAAATTTTAGTTTTGGACACCTTATAGCGAGTTTTGACATCTTTAGACATTTTAGTATTATTGGATTATTGAAGCCAGCTATCCATCTTTGAACTTTTCGACCAAACGACATAGCACCCACCTATTTTGCCTCTTTTTGGCCCCCTTTAAAGACGGAAAAATTGAACTTGACTACTAACCTCATAGCAGGTTAGCTTATGACAGTAGTCCCTTCTATGTTTGTCATCTGTCGCAAATTCTGATGCATGCAATAGCGAGCAATAGCGAACCACAACCACACCACAGCCTAGAACAAACACTGTGAGCAAATTGGTGTTGTAAAAATTAAATTTTTCAGAACTTTTTTGGGCATTTCACATTGGATGAGCCCAAAAATTGGATTTCATCTAATCTACAACCTTATCGTTTTTTTTTTATTTTTTTTCAGATCAGATTATTCTGTTAAAATTCGGTCTTAATTTTTTGGCGTTTGTATTTATTTGTATGCCTCGAAGTTCAATTTTTCAATTTTAGATGTTTAATTTTAACTACGCATTCCACACCTGCCATTAAACTTACCAAAATCGCAAGCTTCAACATAACACACCATTTTCTTTGATTCTTTCACCCTACATATGAACTCTTCATCAGTATCGGATTCATTACCAGGTCTTATCGGAATTTTCCACTCATTTCTCCATTTTTCGGGAATGCGGAGAAAATTTGTGTAGGATAACTCGCACCACTGACCTTCCTTCCGATTTATCCCTAAAAATTATAATTGATTTAGTTATAAAAGATAAATAAAAATTTATTAAAATTACATTCAAGAAATTATTTGAAATTTCAAATAAATTGAAAATATTAATTTTTCCAATGTTATTAGAACATGAAAAATAAAAAATCGAAATTCGCATTACATTTGGCTCCTACGCACTACCCCTTCCATATGTCCCTGAAAAAAGTTTTTAATTTTTAAATCAATAACTCAATTCTATAAGGGATTATTTTTACTAGCCGCATTTCTCAGAGAGTGCATAAATTTCTTGTATTTTCTATTTCATGAATCTCAAAATCGCAGAAAATCGCGAGCATGAAATATGATTTTGCCCACCACCGTTCCGACTACTGTTGAGAGGGACCGGGACCGGGCGGGATTCCCGGTTACTCCGGGACTGGAGTCCCGGTCCCGATTTTCAGAGCCGGGACTGACCGGGACTGAAAATGAAATGCACCCCTAAGAATGGCTTTTTTGGCGAAATTTTTAAAAATTTTACTAAAAAGTTTAAGTTTCATTAGTGAAATTTCCTTAAAAATTCAAAATTTTTTCCCTAAAATCTCAATACATCACAACCCATTTTCACCATTATTCTTCCACCCGTTCCAAACTCCATGCTAACCATATCCAAATTCCAAACCAACAATCAATTTTTATAGTAGACAGGAAAAATTCACTATGACTAAAACAACCAAATAAACTAAAAATTGAATTGGGCAAATTTAGTGATTTTTGGCAAAAATCTTGGCCTTATTATAGCCAGAAAAAAATCGACCAACTTTCATAAGAAAAGGGTTCAAATTTTCAAATTTTTCTCCGGCGACCCCTGTCAGGGCCGCCGGACCCCATACAACAAAGGTTTACAGAAAAAACCCGCCAAAGATTGATCAAATTTCTCAAGGTAAATTGGTTTGAAATCCCACAATTTTTGAGCTTTAACCTTTTCCTCTAAAGTACGAAAAAATATATAAATTTTTCGCATTTTTTGATAATTTTTTGGCCTTGGCCCCTTCTCTTCCCATAAGAGAAATCAAGGGAAGATAGAAATTTTTTTAAAATTTTACTTCTAATATTATATTTTTAGTATATTATTATATTATATTAAAAAAATAAAAATTTACAGAAAATGATTTTTTTTATTTTATTTTTTTAGGCCAAAAATTTTTTGGCCTAAATTCGTTCTTGGATTTTTTATTATATATACTTAGGGTGTAACATAAGTTTTGAGCCCTCCTCAATGAATTGATAAAAATATTTTTAAAAAAATCAATTTAAACTAAACTAATCCTTGAACAAACCACCATTATGACCAATAATATGTTGTTATTTATTGGACAAAAAATAATTGACCTGGGCGCAAAATTTAGAGGATTTAGAAGCAAAATACAAATTAAGGTCATTTCTGAAATGGTCAAATTGGATTAGTTTTTCTCTATAATTGAAACGGTTAAAGAAAAAAATCGAAAGGTATTATGATAAGGCATAATCTGAGGAATATTTTTGCCCAAATTGAACTCCCTAACTTAGCTGTTCAGTTTTTTGCTCGGCGATCTTTTCGAAACGTCGCTTTTCAGCGAACCTATCAAAAATCTAATCCCTTTGAAAAATGACAAGAAAGAGCAAGAAGAATCGAATTTTTCATTTATTTGACCTAATTAATGAAAATGCTATTAAATTCTAATGATTTGACTATTTGAAAAAAGCTCACAGNCCATTTTGTTGTCAAAAATTACCCTAATTTTAGTGGGTTTTGGAGACCTCCTGTTTACCCCGCGCATAAATTTTTGTAAAAATTCTTTTAAGCGCCATTAACGAGGGTGCTGTGGACTCTCTTTTTCCATAGTTTTCTTTTTCTCATCTTAATGGAATGGTCCATCTAGAAGCCATAGAGTAATTGCGCTCAAATGTTAGTTTTAGGAGTGTTTGCGCTAAATACATAATAAATTTTAAAAAGAAATTATAATTAATTTTTCATTTAAAAATGAAAGAGGACATATTGGCCTACTATATAAAAAAGAGAGTAAAAGAATTGGTTGAAAAATAGCATAGTTATGAATTTTTTAAATTGCCTCTATGAAGAGGGCTCAGAACTTATGTTACACCCTAAGTATTTTCCAAGCCATTAATTTTTATTTCTAGAAGTTTTGATAAATGTAAACTTTTTACAAAAAATTATACAACATTCAAGCTAAAAATTAGGCATTATTTTTTGCACCTTTGTAAGGTTTTTTTTTGATAAATAATTTTGATAAATTTTTTTGAAAATTTTCCGGAAATAAAAATTTTAATTTTTGAAAAAGGCCACTCCCGGTCCCGGTTTTTGTCAAAAATCCCGGTCTCGCTAAACCCTAGTTCCGACCTTTTCCTTACAACCTTCCAAAAATATCTCTTTATAATAGCGATAATACATTATTCAGAGATGTTATCTGTCCTTATTTGTAAGATTTGTCCTTATTTTCGGCCCATGTCCTTATTTTGTCCTTATATTTGAAATTTTTGAAAATTTATTCAAAAAATTACCGATTTTCTTAAGAAAAAAGGGTCTAATTTCTAAATTTTCTCGGGGCGCCCTTATAGGGATGGCCGGCACCATACAGTGAATTTTCTTGGAAATTTTAAAAATAATCAATTTTCTTAAAAATAGTCCTAAATTTTCAAGAAAAAGCACCTTTAATTAAAATTTAAAAAATATTATGTTGGAGACAAATATAAGAAATATTCCTCATTTTTTTAAAACTGTAGTAGATTTTAAGGCTTCGTCCGCAATTTTCCGTCCCCAAATTTCCGCGTGCCGAATCGAGAGTGTTCTTTCTATGCAAGGACAGGATGGGCTAAATTGCGCTCTGAATAGATAAATAAGCTCGATAATTTTGCATTCGTTAACAAAAATGCATTAAACATTTAGTACATTTGTGCTATGTCATTTCTTAAAAATCGGCCAAAACGGGCGTTTCTTAAAAATCGGCCAAATGGCTTTTCTTAAAGGGAAAAAGGTTATGTATACAGTATAATCTTTGAAGTCTTAAAAATCCAATTAAGAAAAATAATATTATAATTAATTAAGTTCTTTAATTTTATTCAGCCAAATAAAAAAATAAATTATTATTAATGGGATTAAAAGTTATAGGGATTAAAAAATAATGAAATATAGACAAAAACTCGCCACAAAAAAATACTAAAATTTTCAATACAAATACTAAAATTTCTAAAATACTAAAATTTCCAAATACAAATATGCTAAAAATCGGAAATTTTTTTAAAGAAAATGAATTATTCAAAATAATTAGATAAATTTGAGGAAAAATTATTGAATAAATTAATTTATTAAAAATTATGAAGAATATTTTGCAAAATACAAATTTTGCACTAAAATTTTTTAGGAAAATCCCTTTTTTATATTTTCAAAATTTAGAAAAACTAAAAATATCACAAGAAAGCACAACTTTTAATTTAAAAAAAAAAAACTTTTTTTAATTTTTAAGAAAGCACAACTTTTAATTTTAACCCAAAAAGCTACAAAAAGTTTTTTGGTTGATTATCGATTTTTTTAATGTCTTATAGCATCAAAATGTTGTTATAATTAATAATTTGATCATTTTTTGGGAAAATATTTAATTTAAGGTTTTTAAAATTGATTAATTAGTTTAAAGATTTTGACCGATTTATAAAAAATGCCCGTTTTGGCCGATTTTAAGAAACGACTCACCACGAGTACATTACATGGTTCAAGTGTCGCGGTGGTCGGAGCGTAGAACAGAGCCATCCAAACAACGCACGAAGACACAACCAACAGCATAGGTAATAATTAGGGCGAAGTTTATTTGCTTAAAATCTTGAATATGGGCTTATAACATGGGGTGCAAAAATTCACTAATAAATAGCTCAAAAATGGAATAAGAGTTATGTATGCCTTATGTATAAGTTGTTGGAATTTCATTAAAAATATATTTATGAAATTTTTAGTCAAAATTAATTTTTTATAACGAAAAAATGATTAGAAGGAATTTTTTTCATTTTTGAAATAAAAATATTTTAATCGCAGGTATACAATTTTCGCGAATAAATAAATTTTTGTAAATTAAAAAAAAACTAAAAAATCTCAAAGATCTTTGCATTTGACTATATTGTATCAAATGAAATGTTAATGTTTTTGCTATTTTATTCATTAATTGAATGTTTCTTCGAGCAATGACTGATTCATCGCTTAATTTGAACAAAACGAATTATGAAATCGTTGGAATTTTTCAATAAAGACACATTTTTATAAAAAAAAATTATTAAAAAATAATTATTGTATACAATTGTCAATTGTCTATAAATCTTTAAAAATGAAAAGTTCAATGATATGGTGATTTGGATTTCGATTGCTTCTATCATTCTGAAAAGATTTTTTGATAAAATGGTTAAATATTTCGGGAAAATTTGTCAGTCTCCCTTGTCCACTGAAAAGGATAGGGATGGACCCGCGAAATCTTCACAGATGATTCACAGAAAAATGTGAATTCAATGGAAGGGGTAGGGATGGAAATTAATTTCATTCAGAATCATCATGATCTTTGATATCTTATCATATTATGAACAACTAATAAGACAACTCCATAAGCAAAAATGCTAAACCCATCGGCGGATTTGACCATTTTTTAAAAATGACTTTTAAGAAAAGTAAAGAAAATATTATATAGGTAAAAGCCGAAATTGTGGCGCGACCTTTGTGGACCCGACATTTGCGGACCAGGTATAACTTGGCTCAATCATACCGAGAGAAACCGTCTGATGCAAAAAATATAGCAAAAAATTAGATACAAAATAAGCTTAAGATCACTTAAATGGACCCACCATATTTAAATTACGACCAAAATAAATATTTTGGCCAAAAGAGTTATTTTGACAATAACTTTTTTTTCCAGACGTCTAATTCGAATAGTTTATATTCATTTTATGGCCAATTTTTACTCTATTTTTAGCATCAAATCCATTTTAATAGATTGTGTTTGAACCGAATTAAAACAAAATTATTACAAAATGTCCTCAATGTCGGGCCGCAAAAGTAGTATGTATAGCTGTATGGAACTGACAATCGATAGAGATAAATAAAACAGAATTTAAAAAAAATTAATTTCATTGAAAATATGATTCTTTTGTGTGGTCAAAGAATTTCATTCATTTTTCTTAACATTTTCATGAGAAGCTTTTTCATATATTTTTAAACAACCTATGATCAATCATGAATGGATACATTTGTTGGGAAAAATTTTAAAAATTATTATGAATAATTTTTCGATTTTTGCCCATTGTATTGTGAATTTTTTCTCGATTATATTCATTTTATTTGATTATATTCATAGAAATTTTGCGAAAAGCCTTTATGATTGCTCAAATTCCAAATTTTATGGTAAATTTAATTTCTAAATAATTTTTAAATTTTAGAAAATGAATAATTTTGGATTTTTGGCATTCCTTTTGGTGGTTTATCTGGTCATCCATGTGACTTATGCCTAACTAACTAACTAA